>JAAGAY010135851.1:0-54894 GCA_011801015.1 Ardeotis arabs
TTTTTTTTTTTTTTTTTTTTTTTTTTTTTTTTTTTTTCTTCTGGCAGCATTTTGCTGCTGACCTTTTCCTTTACCTTAAATCATGTAGTATTCATCTCAAGACTCATACAGCCTAAAAATATGGTGAGATGGTAAATATAAAACAAGCAAAAGAGCTAAGGAGGTTAAAAATGTTGTGCGTGTTTTTGTTTTTGTTTTTTTTTCCTTTAAGAAAAACTGTCTTCCAGGCTGGTCACTCTAGTATACTTTGTCTATGCCTTGTCTAGTTTGAATCTGTGTCTTGCATATAACTGCATTCCATTTTCTAGAATTCCCTGAAAGGTCTGTACCTCATGTTCCTATTTAACCAAATGAGCATGTAAGCTAGCACTGGTTTAGACTGAGGTGGGGTAAAATACATGACGTGACAGGCAGACAAACAGAAAACCACTTTAAGGTCAGCAAAGCCAGAGTGACTTCCCAATTCTGGACTGTACTAGCAAGAAGGAAAGAGATACCTTGACTGCAGTTAGTCTGCAGAAGAGACTAGTGCTGAGGACGTCATTCCGTAAGTAACACTGAGCCAATCAATATTTGCTGTCACCAAAAAACCACATGTAGACCTGCTTCCTTCCCGCTGCTCCAGCCGCATGGTTCTGCCTTCTGTGTTGTGCTGTCCCTAGTATCTGTCTGACTGCCCTGCCAAGCAATTCAGGTCACCGAGCTAGTGTGAAGTTGTTTTGCTGCATTGACTTCCAAACTTTTTGCAAGAGCTTATGTGAGGTGGGGTGATCCTTCCTGCATCAGTAAGCTATTAGACTAAGTTACCTTGGAGGGGTATCAGAAGTTGTAGCATTAGTTTAAACCCAATTTTTATGCAAATAGATATGGGTGGTGAAAATTGTCATTTCCTTTAAGCCAGGAGAAAGGGATTTGCTGGAATCTTGTCTCTCACATAGATTTCTATTACACTGATTAATGATGATAGCGAGGTTTATGTGCATTTATAATTCTTGTCACAGAAGGCCAATGGCTGAGTTGGGCAACTTTATATTAAAGCTAGTTGCAAGAAGGAAGTTGGCAAAAATTGCTTAGTAATAAGTGTTTATTTTTGTTTTCAGTGAAGGGAGCAATCTCACCCCTGCTCATCATTACCCTGACTTCAGATTTAAGACATATGCACCTCTTGCCTTCCGCTATTTCAGAGAACTTTTTGGTATCAAGCCCGATGATTACTTGGTAAGAGCCTGCAGTTTTCCTTTGAGTTACAAATGACTATAATGTGTGCTAGCTTCACAGTGACAGAAGAGGATGCTTTAATGGTGCTCAAATGGGTAGTAAATTTTGTGTGGGGAGTGGTTTATAACTCGTGAATATTTTCAGTGTTTTATGAAAAATTTAATTCTTCAACTTTGAGACGATTACCATAAAAACCTGTCTTGCTAATTGACTACAGTAACTTGAGTATTACAGCTCATTCAAGTTATGGTTTCTAGAGAAGTTATAATCAGTACTTACCTGACTTCTACCAATTCAGTTCTGGTAAAGTGCTGTTGTGTTATTTGCGTTATTTATTCACTTTATTAAAGAAGTGTTTTTCTGCAAATGTTGCCATTTAGCCTTGAAAAAAAGTGGGTGGCGGGCTAAAAAAGCAGCATGTTAGAGTTATCTCGTTTGTTCTCTGTATTTTATAGCTTGAAGACTTATTCCTTCTCAGTATTCAACTGTTTATGTGAGAAAAAAGTGATGCCTTTGCTGCCGTCATAAAAGCAGGCTTTACTTTGTAGAACCACTCTGTGCAGTGCCAGGGACAAGGATCCACTCTTAGTTCTGCTTTTGGAAGGGTGGCATTAAAGCAAAGATCTGGATTGTTTTCTAGATGTTTGCCTCATGTCCCGCTTGTTGCATGCCAGTCCACCTAACAAATCAGTCCCAGTACAAATTAGCAATTTTATACGTCAGAGTTTTATTGTTAACTTTTTTGAATGAGTTTTGAGATATTTTTGTTCCATTCTTGATAACTGTAACCAAAAAAATTTGAAAGAGCTTGAATGAATAAAAAAGAAAAATTGATTAAATGGTGCTGAACCATTACTTGGTCTATTACTTCACTGACCTCTGTTGTGTTCAAGTGTGGTACAAGGTTTTTTTTCCTTCTTGGACAGTGAGACTAAAAGCAAAACATAGCTGGTTTTGCTTTTATTTAGATTGAATGTGAGTATCTTGATTTTAATTCTTTAGTACTATGTATGGATTTTGTATTACTAGCCCTCATGACAATAGTTATATATAAAAACAGATAATTCCTTTTAATTGTAGATGTTAGTGGCAAGGAAGTGCAGAGGAGAAATTACAGCAAGCATATATGAGTTTACACTGTTAGTTGGCAATGACAAAGCCAAAAGATTTACAGTTTCATTTCTTAAAGGAGGTTGAGCAGTAAAGGCAAAAGCTGGGATTGGGAGAATGAAGAACTGCCTACAGTAGGAGAGGAGTGTCATTTTGCTCCTTAATGTGATTGTAATTATTACTGTCTCCCTGTGGAAGAGAGAGCCTGTCTAAACATCCAAAATAACAGTCCTCCAAAACCCAGTTTTTCCTACTTACTGATATTTAGTTTTTCTGTTTCAAGCAGTTTTAAATCAGAAAGCTATATTAGCAGCTATACTGAGATTATTATACTAATGGTTTCAATCTCAGTTTCACAGAAGAGGACTTGCCTATTTGTCTGTAGTGAGAAACCTCTACTCCCAATGTGTTTGTCTGACATCTTTCTTGTACGTGTTTCATAAATGGCTATGAAAAGTGAACAGTTGCAGTGAAAATGTCATCTCAAGGCTTCTGACTCAATAATTTGCAATGCTGACGGTGTAGGGATGGACTCTTTCCAGCTCAACCACTCGCTCCGCTCCAGGGAGAGTTCAGCTGGTGCAGTGGGATGTGAAGAGAGACGGTACACTCAGCTGCTAACTGCTCTTCCACAGTAGTGCAGGGTGGAGTGTAACAACTGCCCTGCCAAATCTCAGCCAAATTACTGTGACCCAGCTTGCTGTACAGTAGAAGAGTTGCTGCAGTTGAAACCCAGAGAATAAGTGCTGTGATTTACCTCTGCCTATTTAAACCTGCAGTTCTTTGTATTAAACTTGTGTTTGAGTAATGCATGCATTGGCAGTGAAAACCAATTTTTGTTTCTTCCAGTACTCCATCTGCAGTGAGCCTTTAATTGAATTATCCAACCCAGGTGCCAGTGGGTCATTATTTTTTGTAACTAGTGATGACGAGTTCATCATCAAAACAGTTCAACACAAAGAAGCCGAGTTTCTTCAGAAGCTCTTGCCGGGTTATTATATGGTAAGTAACTGAAGACTGTATTTTACCTGTATTTTTCCTGTGTCATGTCACACTTCTGAAGATTCAGTTTCATTTGTTGTCTTTTAATCTTTCATTGGCTTTGTCCATATTTTTCATAATCTTTTGGACATTTTTTTATATGTCTTTCAACTTTGTACCCCACAGACCCATCAGAAAGAATACATAATAAATCAAGGATATATTTAAGATAATAATTGCTGTTCTTTTAGTGTTCAAGATGAAGCTGAATGTCATCCTCTGGTTTGATACCAAACTTTACTTCTAATAAGCTAGTAACAAAGAAAAGTTTCTAAATTTCTAATTCAACTTTTTTTCTCCATTTTGTGTTTGTCTACCCTCTGCATTTCACTCAGAGTGGACAAAGAAACTAGACCGGTCAGTTTCACTTTTGTTTCTGGACTACTTCTAATTTCAATTTCTTGTGTATTAAAACAATGATGTAAAAAATATTTTTATCCATATAATTTGTTCCAAACTTAATTTTTAAATCGAGCAAGGTTTTTAGGGCTAATGCTGAGTTGATTGTGTTGTTTTATGTGTGTCAGTCATCAGAAAGAGAAACAATTGATCCAGAGTAAGTAGAACATAACTCTCCTTTTTTTTAAAAAAAAACCAAAACAAAACCAAAAGCTACTCATACATACGAACAGAGGTTCTTCTGAGTAGTATTCAGGATTTCAGAGTATTAGAACTGTGACTGACTTTGCTTTCTTAAGTAAACACTTGAAAAGTTACGCTCTCACCTCTACTAAAAATGAGGAATATTGTAATTATTACACTAAAGTAACATGGCTTCACTGTTTAAAAAAAAAAAAACCACACTGACAGCATCGAAACGAGCAATGGTAGCAGGTACTTTTTTGTCATTGTTTCTAATCATGATAATAAGCTCAGCCTAAGTTTGAGTTATTACAAGTAAATATAAGGCCACTTGGCTGTGTTTCTGGGAACTTCATTCTCACTGCTACCATATGCAAGGGTTTCCAAAGTGTAAAACTTTAATCACTGTTATTATTCCCATAGTTGTATGTTGTGACTTGGTACTCATGTAAGACTTGAAATAGTTTTTCCCCTTCTTCCTTTTTCATGCCAAATGCTGAGAGTAGTTGTATTCAGAAGGAGGATTTTCACTCTCACCTCTCTTATCCTCTCCTAGCTGATTTTTTTTTCCTGTTGTGGAATTCAGATTATTTCACACTTTTCTGTTTTGATGACCAGTCGTGTTCTGTTATGACCTCACACTCCTGTGGAGACAACCTGGTCATCTGGCACTAACCCTCAATATGAAAAGCCTCATGGAGACAGGTTCTATTTTTCAGAATCCAAGTCAAGGTGATGAGAGCTACATTTGACCTAGACTCCTTCCAGCATGTTGAATGCAAAGGTTGTTCAGGTCAGAATAAATAAATTAAGTCTTCGGAATGCTTTTAGGTTTGGCCTAGTCTGCTCTTTCATGGCTTGTGAGAAAGAGAAACCTGGCATAAATGCAATTACTGCTCTGCTGTAGGCCTATGTAAGCTCCTGGCAAAAAGGTAATGTTTATGCTGGCTTTCTGAAATACAGATCCACAAAGAAAATCAACTAGTCAAATAAACTATACTGAATAGGAAAACATGCATAGTTTTCTTGGTGTTTGTAAACCTACTTACTTAAGCATGAAAGTTTACTGAAAATAGACATATTTAACTATATATCTTTTGTTTTAGAATCTGAACCAGAATCCAAGGACTCTTCTACCGAAATTTTATGGGCTATACTGCGTTCAGTCCGGAGGCATTAATATTAGAATTGTTGTAATGAACAATGTTTTGCCACGAGCCTTGAAAATGCATTTCACATATGACCTGAAAGGCTCCACGTACAAACGGAGAGCATCAAGAAAAGAGAGGGAGAAGTCCAACCCTACTTTCAAAGACTTGGATTTCTTGCAAGACACACATGAAGGATTGTATTTTGACTCTGAAACACACAGCGCACTAATGAAAACACTACAGCGGGATTGCCGAGTGAGTAAAAATTATTGACTACTTAAACTTCTGTGTTCACATCTATTCTAGATTTACCTCAGCAAAACAGAGAGCAGGATGTGGCTCTGTATGTTGTTTAACCTCCATTCCTTTTCCATGCAATTTAGGAAAAGCTGTGGATGTCAAAGCACTGATGAAGTCTATATTTTAGTTAAGCTGTTGGGATCTGAGATCATAGAATGCAATATCCTGAGTTGGAAGAGATCCATGAGGGCCATGGAGTCTAACTCCTGACTCCACACAGGGCAATTTATAAGTTAAAACACTTATCTAAGAATGTTGTCCAAATATTCTTGAACACCAACAGGCTTGGAGCCATGACCACTTCCCTGCACTTGTTCCAGTGCTTGACCTCCCTCTCATTGATGAACTTTTTCCTAATACCCAATATGAACTTCCCTGATGTAGCTTAAGCTATTCCCTTGCACCCTATCACCTGGCACCAGAGATCACCACCCTTTCTGCCCCCCTCATGAGGAAGTTGTAGACAGCAATGAGGTCACTCCTCGGTTTTCTTTTCTCTCAGAAGAACAAACCTAGTATCCTCATCTGCTCATCACAAGTCATGCCCTCTAATCCTTCTACCATATTTGTTGCCCTGCTTTGTACACATTTTAGTATTTTTTTATATCCTTCTTATATTATGGAGCCCAAAACTGCACACAGTATTGAAGGTGAGGCCGCAGCAATGCTAACTATAGTGGGACAATAACTTTTTTCAACCAGTTTGCTATACTGTGCTTAATGCACCCTAGGATATGGTTGGCCATTTTGACCACCAGGACACATTGATGACTTACTGAGCTTACCATCCAGCAGAGCCCTTAGATCCCCTTCTGCAAGGCTGTCCCCCTACTTGTCTGTAACATTCAGGGTTACACTGATCCATCTGTGGAAATACAGATTAGTATAGGAAAGTAGTCCAGTAGAGGTTTTTGTATTTTTGTTCTTGCTTTCCATGTATTTGGAGATTTTAATGATTTTTTTTCTGAGGCACAATAAATAGCCTTGTAGGTACTGTTGTTATCATATGATAAACTTTACGTAGAGCCACAAGCTCAGTACTGCTTCAGTTGTTAAGGTAACAAGTAAGTTACAAGTTCGCTTTGTATGTTAACAAGAGCTAGGAAACTGAGTCGAGGAGGCACATCTAGCGGCAGCAATCTTAGTTCTGGAGCAAATTAATTTCATCCTCAGCTGAAAGGTAGTGCTTAATGTCCACATAACATTCTCAAGGCACAAGAAGGATACCCGCCGTTATCTTTTGCAAGGACCTTGGTGAATGGAATCAGTGCGTATTGTAGACAGCGAGAATTTGTTGTAAAATGTTTTGGGTTTTTTGTTGTTTTTTTTTTTTTCCTGTAGCAAAGGCAAGAAAATATAAAGTAGGAAAAAGGGCAGTTACTTAGGTCTCAGAGGTTCACAAGATCCACAGTGGTTGTGGAAAGAAAAGATTGTCTTTGAGAAAAATGCTAAGAGCTTCATAGTAAAACAGCAGAATGGGTAGACTGAACTCATCACATAGAAGAGGCATCCCAAACATCAGAATTTGTTGTTCGTTGCCACCTGTGGTGCAAGATGGAAAGTCTTGTTTTTGCACATGAATAGTACTTTTTGTTTAATTATAACAGAAGTCTGCAATGCCTTGTGCTTGGTTTGTAAAGCTGGGTGACCTAATGTTCAGCTGCATATTCAGTGTGAGACGTTTATCTAATGCCACACATTGTTCTTTCTGTAGCCTCTTGCAGTGCGCGTTTCCTGAGCTCCAGCCATGTGTGAGAATGCAGAATGCATCAGTATGTCACATCTGGGAGTCTGGGTGCCCTTTTGTGCATCTCCCAACTTGCTGAAGGTTACTTAGCCAGTTAAAGCCTTGGGGTGTCTGTTGTATAGAAGATAATAAACAGAATCTAGAAGGCGGGGCTGGACTGAGAAGTAAAAACTAGAATCAATCACTTAGTTATTACATATAAGTGTGACTCTTCATTGGTTCTTTGACAGTACGGGTAAATTCTTGCTGTCTGTTGTTTGAGTGCTAAACTAAGTATCAGCTTTTTCAGTGTATAATCTTAGATTAACAGCTCTAAAGATAGTCTGGAGTTCTTAAAGGCCCAACTAAATATTACTAAAAGAAAAGAAGAAAATTATATTTAAATCAGTGTGTATTCATAAATACATATATATACATTATAGTTTAGTGTGTATATGTCTGTATATATATACACACAAAATGATATATGTATATAAAAAAATTAAGACTGGCTTTTTTTTTTTTTTCTGTTAAAATAAGCCTTACTCTGTTGTAAAACGAAGGGGGCAGGCACTTGTCTTTCACATAGCTGAATTTGCTCAACAAATTATGTTGGAACTGACTACCTGCCTTGTACTACTACCTTTAGAAAGAATAAAAATGCTCTATCCATTCTGGGAGAAGGACATCAGTTTTGCCATTGCTTTTTTCAGCCCATATGGTATTTGGATGGCTACTTAGCATGAGTGACAGCTGACCTAGATTTTTAGGGCTTCAAAACTTGTCATCTCTTTTTCGTTTTACTCTAAAGTGAGAAAGTTAGTGTGGGCATTGGAATTAAAAATTAATTTTAAAAAGTAAATTTTGATCTTGCCAACGTTTCAAGACTAAGAAATTATCTTCTGTGTTGTTTAAATTTCAGTTATGTTTTTCATTGTTCATATTTGCAATCAGAATCAGTAAGCAATGTTTCTTTTTTCCTGCTTCTTTAATATAAATGTCTCCAGCTGGTAGCCGTTCTCCTTAACCCCTGTCACTAACTGCAAAGGTCTGGCAGAACTTGCTGGTGGTGACAGAGAAGGTGGGGGGAGCTGCTGTGATCTGTGTCTGCTGTCACTGTATCACTCACCCCATTCAGCAATGGGCCCACGTTTTTCTTGGTCAGCCTTTTACCATTAATATAGAAGTAGAAGCTCTTCTTTGTGCCCTTGACATCCCTTGCAAGGCTCAACTCTGTCTGAGCTTTGCCTTCCATGGTACTAATCACCATTTCTTCATGCCCAGGCAGGGTTTCTCAATTCCACCTTTGTAGCCTGTCTGTCCTCCCCCATCCTGTGTGCTGCCTTTTCACGTTCAAGCTGTGCTGTGGCTTTCCTGCTTAGCTGAGCTGGCCTCCTGATACATCTCCTCAGCTGACAGAGAGCTCCCTCCCCAGGGAAAGGTAGTATCCGGTAGGACAGTGGTGGACCACTGCTGGAGTATCACTTCCTGTCTATCATACCTTCCTGCAGCTCTGATGGGGAGATACATGATCTACCCGGTTAGAGGATGGAGCTGTGGGGCTTGTGACAATTTGTCTTGGGTTGCTGCCTCCAGTAGCTGCTTCAGGTTGTCTGCTGTGGGACAGGTACAGATTAATAGTGTTCTCCAGCTCCTGCGTCCCCTGCTTCTTACGTTCACACTCAAGGTGACAGGATCTGAAAGCCCTGCTCACATTTAGTTTTGCACTTTTTGCAGCTTAGCTAAACCAAGGACTGTAGCATTACAGGAAGGAACATTACATCTAAAGATGTAACCTATCTGAGTTTGTGCAATGCACACAATTTAAATGCACAATGCACACAATTTAAAATTTGAACTAGCTTTCAATTTCCAGACTATTGCTGAGACTTATTATAGCTATCCTATCTTTGCCGGCAGACACTGTCGTACTTACCAGGGTGGGAGGTGGATGGCAGTAGGACAGGGGCACATGACAGGCAAATGGTACTAAAAATAAATAATTTCACTTGCCTGAATGCCTTTCCTGAAAATCTTTGCTTTGAAGCCTTTTTCACTTCAGAGTGCTTTAATTTGTAAAGTCGATGTGCCAGCACTTTTTGTAAGGGTAAATACTGAAAAGATTGGAAGGTCTTTTCAATAGCTGTGATTTATTTTTAGTAATCACACTATTAGCTACTCTGATCATTGTATAAAATTATGAATTATTAAAGAATAGAGCAGATTCTCCGATTTCTAAATAAAATTAATCTTATAAATATTAACAGAAAGTGTTCTGTCATGAATAAAACCAAGAGTTAAAAGCTTTATGGCACTTAACCAAGTACTAAGTAAAAACAAAGTCAGTAAAGACATTAAAGACAGATTGAAGTGCATTTGGGGATTTATCTTTTTTGGTTTTGTTTTTGTTTTTGTTTTCCTTAAAGGTGCAGAAAATTAAACTCCACATCATACTTAGCTGCTGTTGGGTTCATTATAAAGGTCTAATCCTGCAGAAATTGTTTCTTTGTGGAGGAATATGTATGTGGGGCAAAGGATAAGCTATGGTACTAAATCATGTGTTAGGTACAAGTAACATTATCACAACTTTGTATGAGAAATGCTAGAAGTCTGTTTGTAAATCTGTTTCACATGCTCACACAGATACAGTATGTCCTTGAATGTCAACTAGTAGTGTGCTGGAATTTGGAGTATTCTATTAAAAATAGCCTGGTTGGGTTTTTCCCTTTCCATCTGCTGCAGAATCCAACAGAAAAGAAAATTGAAAAGGGCTAAAAGAGGGAATACATGTAAATGCAGGTAGCTCTATTAACTGGGCAAATGGAAAAAAAAAAATTGCCAAGTATTGTCCCTCTTGCTCTTTACTTTTTGTTAATGTCTGCTTAGTAAGATGTTCACCTCTGTGCACTCAGATAATCTCTTTTTGTCAGTTAGTGGTCAATTCCCAGTATTGCTCCCTCCTCTTACATAACACTTTTTATGTATGTAAATATCAAGGATGAAAAAACTATCTATGAAAACCAAACAGTATTTGTTTATCCTGAAATTTGGGATAAAATCCCCCAGTGAAATTGCAAAGATAACATATTGTAAAAACTGAAGTTATGATTTATTCCTCACATATTTAAAAAAGAGGGGGGAAAGTGAGCCAGAGTTTATAAGAGCACTAGCGATCTTAATTTCTTACTTAAGGATAACTTTTTTTCTTAATGAAGCATATTTAAGAACTGGCCTATAAACTCAAAACTAATTCTTCTCAGTTAATTTGGTGACCTTAGGGATCATGTGAGATCTGTCACATTTAAAACTACATTAACAAATGTTGTTTTACACAAACAGACAAGGCAACCCACTGTAAAACTAAGGAATTTTGTCTTGCAGTAAGTAGATTTTCTGTTTCAATGGGAAGAGTATTTTTCAAGCTGTCAGTTGACATTCTAATGGCCTACAAGTAGGCAACGTATACATGTTTTATTTCTTGCTGCGGATATACCTTCCAAATTCATTACAGGGGAAGAAGTAGTTTCTTCTCTTTGTATATGTAGCTATTACTAAGAAGTAATCAAATCATCTTTACTATTTCTTTCTTCACCTTCTTCACCTCTTTCCTTAAAACACGTCTTACTGCAGATGAGGAAACGAAAACCATTCCTGACAGACGAAAATTGACTTGGTGTTGGTCCCCCTATGGCTGAACACTTAGTTGTGATAGTATATTTTTGCTTTAGAAAATTAGAGTGATTAAATGCCTGACAAGAGTATTGTCAGTACTATTTAGCTGATATATCCACATTATCTGGAGGTTTAAACTTTGTGAACACCATTTTTTGTCTGATTATGGAGTTCAAGTCATGAGGTTTTTTTTCTTTCTCATTGCTTAAATTTTTTGGAGACATGAAGGACAAAATGCATTGCTGCTGAGACTTTTAGGTAGAATTAGAAACCAGACAACAGAATTGAGCTTTCTGTATTATGAGATTTGCCTTCTGATAATTTTAAATGCAAATTGAACCTATTTATTCCAAAGTTGCACTTTACCAGAATTATTTTTATTTTGTTTGATGCAATACTGTTACGGTTTCTGTTTTGGTTTTTTCCTTTTTCAGACATTCAGTAGCAATGCTTGGAAATTATCCTGTTGCTGGAAAAGCAAAAGGCAAAAGTTCATTAGGAGTGCCCTCTACATTTTTAATTATTTCATGCAAGTGTTGAGGAGTGTTCTAAACAAAACCATGTGATTACCCATTTTTCATTTGTAAGTTCACATTAGAACAACTAATGTATTGATACCTGTATTGCAAAATATCTGTTACAGAGGCAATGACAATTAATCCAATTGTGGTCATGCAATTTTTAAGAACAATAAGATAATTTCAAGATATTTTTACTAGTGAGAATTAAATGGCTTTTTAGAGTCTGTGTTTTTCCTTTATTATATTAGCAAAGATCAAAATGGACTTTTCTAAAAAAATCACATTATTAAAGTGCCATTAATGGCCTGACTAACCAAGAAGCCTGTAAAGACAAGGAAATTCAAAGCTGAAGACAAAGAGGGTCATGTTTGATAAGTTTTGGGTCTGGGTATTATTTTCATCACTGCTGTTTTATCCAGTTGCTGCAAAAGTCTCAAGCTTTACGGCTTTGATGCGTATCCATTTTGTGCTGAAGCAGCTGTAACAGACCTTGTATGATCAAATTTATTCAGTGGATTTTTCAAAGCCCTTAGAAGTGGGGGGAGTTTATTGGTTTTCTTGTCTTTTTTTCTACCTCAGAGGGTCTACACTGTTATTCTTTAACCCAGATAATTTCAGGGGTCTATTCTATAGCATGTGCTTGCAAAGAGTAGTGTAGGCACAACTTGAAGGTGTATTGAACTGCAGTGTAGGGCAGAAATAATAGATGGCATGGCATGGAGGTGGAGAATGTTCTGATCTTAGATGGAGGGCCTCTGTCAGAAGTGGTAGTTTGAGAAAATGGACATGGAATGATACTGCAGATCTCTTGTATCTTTATACATTATCACTCCTGTAGTACCGATGAAATTCCAAATTACTCTTTACTTCTACTTTGAAAATCAGGAAGCAGACTGTCATTTTTAGGGGTGTTAGTTAACAATAGGTTTCAGGAATTCTGTTAAAATGGGAAGTGACTCCACAAACACTTTGGGGGAGTTGGTGATTTATTTTCTTGGGATAGATTGTTTCTAAACCAGATGCATCACTAGGCATTTGACATTTGTGCACTTGTTTCTAAGAGATGCTTATTTTATGAGATAGCCCTTTATTTTGGGGGATTTTTATATGACTCCTTATATTGGAGAGTAATTATTGATTCAATGTAAAATTAGTCTTTTTGTTACGTTAGTTCCTATGTCCCTTTTCTAAAATGCTTGTAGGAGAGGAAGTGCTTGCTTACATGGTTATCCTTTTAGTTTTTGCATTTCATAAGCTCGTGAAATTATATTTTTTTTAGTATTGTTTTCCTTGATTATTTTATGAAAATGACCTACTGACTTTAGTTGTTTTGCATGATTGGCAACATGAATGCAGATTTATCTGTCAGACAGTATGCAGCTTGGGCTGCATCTAAAATAAAATTCCATGTCAGAAATACTTGTTTTGCTCTATTAGTCACTGGCTGAGACAGTTGAGCGTAACTATATGTAAGATGATTCACAGAATGCTTTAGCATCTGACTAGCTCAAAGAAAAGAAAATCTTATTCAGCGAGTTATTTTTCCATGTTCTGAAAAGTCGTATTTTGCAATGCCATTTCACTGGGTTTTTTATGTGGTATGAAAGCAAAAATACTACTAAGGCTAGAAGGGGATGAGTGACACTTGCCATCTGGAAGTTGTCAGAGCAGCTAAAGCCAGCCTTGGAAGCAGTGCTTGGTGACCAAGTTGACAATATTGTGTTGACAGAATCTGGGTAGCTAGTGAAATAACACACACACAAACACAAACGAGAGGAACAATTTAATGTCAAGTTAATGAACTGAACATACGCTTGTCGTTATCAAATACAACACCTAATTATGCTGTGTACTAACAAACAAGAATATTCTTGCTGAAATCTTCCCAGTGCCATTTTGCTAGCAAGGTGCATTTCAAAGTGGTTACGTAGGTAAAGATTTACTTTCTCTCACTTTGACTACACAAGGGTTTTATTTCTGGGAGTTAATGTCAATTTCTAGTGCTCTCACATGGATGACATCATGTGTTTTATAGAGCTTTCTCATTTTGCTATGAATATAGTCCTTTGATACTGTGATTTGTTTGAGTGTTTTTCATTAGATTAGGATCTCATTTTAGTACCTTTGCAGCAAAAACTTGGTGCTGCTTCTCAAAAGCAGTTCCATCTAAAATCATCAAAACTACTTGCAAGCAACCCTCAAAGCAGGAAAAGGCTTATGCCTTTTTGTTTTTTCATAGGATGCTGCATGTTCAGGAATAGCTTGATGTGCTGCATTCTGTAGCTTTTCCGTGGTGAACCAGATTAATTTGTACAACTGTGTGTATGAAATGTTACTTATATATTTAAAAATAATCATGATTTAATATTCTAAATATTAATGATATAACATTAATGATTATACTGACTGAAGTAAAATTTCTGACTTAATACAGAATGAAGTGTTTGATACAAGGTATGTTTTAATTGAATGCTGATGTTTTGGGAGTCTTCCTTGTTATTCTGGTTAATTATTTCTTTCTTATCAGAATTTTCCTTAAAAACAAACAGGGGAGTAAAACATGGTCTGGTCAAAGGATGTGTATCTTCATAAGGAGAGGCTAGTTTGGTTATCAAATTTCTAACGGGAGGTAATCAGAATTGTATGTCAAACCAGTAGGCAGGCAGAGGGGCAGATCCTATTATGGCACCCTGAAGACACTTCGTAGGCTGGATAATCCTGCCTCTGAGTAGGACCATGAATAGAGTGTCTGGGGGGCAAGAGCTGGAGTTTATATACTATTTGCTGTTTGTAAGAAAATGCCCTGCAGTTGGACTGTGCAGGTGTTTCCATTTCGTAATGAACTGGAATAACAAAATAGCTACTTGGTTTTATGACGTTTTTCAATAATCCTAGAACAAAGCCATAAATAGTCAGAGATTTTTTTTTTCACTCCATTGTATAGTACAAGTAGTATGGATTTAAGTGCCAGTGGTGAATTGATGCAGTCAGAAAGATGGATTTTATCACATAAGAGACCTCTGTGAAACAAGCAGCAGCACATTATACCACAGCCTTCATGAGACTACATCCAATCCTAGACACAGGTTATGTAATTAGTGCAGTTAAATCATAATGTGTCTAATTTAATCTAATTCAAAAGGTGGTAAAGAATAGGTTGAAGGCAGAGTTGTCAGCAGTTATATTTACAACTGTAAAATAAAAGTGCCAATGCTTCTTCCAAGCCTGACTAGCTGCTGTAATCTGGCTTTGCATAAACAGTGCTGCTGACTGTCCTACTAAGGTAATTATTTTTATAGATGATTTTTTTTTGTTTTGTTTTGTATTTTTTCAGCTTACCTGGAATCTGCTTTCGGTATTTGGCAGCAAACATCGACTGATTACATATTTTTAAGGAATATTTTATATAGTAATTTGCTTTTGAGGAAGTCTGAGTAAAGGATAGTAATAAACAAGCAGTAAAGAAAATTCTAGAACTTATTTGGCACCAAGTACAAAGGCACCGCCTTTGTACCTGTTAGCTGTGCTGTTTTTGCAATTTGTGATCATAAAACAGGAGTTTATTAGCCACCAACATTTCCACATAATACACGATAAAATTTTGTTATCTTGTTTTTTGGTAATTCAGAATACACTTTTTTATTGTGTCCTGAAATGCTGTGTGAGCTCTGTCATCAGAGGATGCTGTGGAGTACTGAGGACCATACCTTAGCAGTGTTTTTCCTGTTCCATTTGAACTAACCCACCTTTGTGCAGTATTACTCAGAGCAAGATCAAACCTGCTGTGTCTTAGAATCATAGAATGGTTTGGGATGGAATGGACCTTTAAAGGATATCTAGTTCCAACCCCCTTGCCCTGGGCAGGGACACCTTTCACTAGACCAGGTCACTCAAAGCCTCATCCAATCTGCCCTTGAACACTTCCAGGAATGGCGCATCCACAGCTTCTCTGGACAACCTATTCCACCACCCTCATAGGAAAGAATTTCTTCCTTATATCTAATCTAAACCTACCCTTTTCCAGTTTAAAGTCATTGCCCCTTGTTTTATTACAACAGGCCCTGCTAGAGAGTTTCTCCCCATCTTTCTTGTAGGCCCCCTTGAGGTACTGGAAGACCGCTATCAGGTCTTCCCGGAGCTTCCTCTTCTCCAGGCTGAACAGCCCCAACTCTCTCAGCCTGTCCTCATAGGAGAGGTGCTCCAGCCCTCTGATCATTTTTGTGGCCCTCCTTTGGAGGCTCCAGAGATGGATGCAGTACTCCATGAGAGTGTTATGAGAGTGGAGTAGAGAGCGAGAATCACTTCCCTCAGTGTGCTGACCACGCTTCTTTTGATGCAGCCCAGGATGTGGTTGGCTTTCTGGGCTGCGAGTGCACATTGCCAGCTCATGTTGAGCTTCTCGCCCACCAGCACTCCCAAGTTCTTCTCCTCAGGGCTGCTCTTGATCCATTCTCTACCCAGCCTGTATTTGTGCTTGGGATTGCCCCGACCCATGTGCAGGACCTTGCGCTTGACCTTGTTGAACTTCATGAGGTTCTCATAGGCCCAGCTCTCCAGCCTGTCAAGGTCCCTCCCTCCGAGGAGTCTTCTAAACTCTTCCGTTGTGTCTGGAAATCAGAATGAGGCTATGCCTTTCTACGCTTAGGTTACAGTGTGTTATGCTTTGTTTCTTCACTTTAAATGCTTACAATGGTGCTGAAATTAAGACACCATGTTGCTCGTGGAAGATAAATGCCAGAGACTGGAAATAATTCAGCTGTATTGTACATTTGGCTTCTACTTAATATAATGAGTACATAAGAAATACAAATGGAGTAGAACAGGGCTTTACTACCTCCTTGCCTATATACTTGGAACATTGGAATTAAAATTATCTCTAGCAATATGTTAAATAGTAGACTCTCTTTTCCTCCTGATACAATTTCACAGACTGCTGGACATTTCCTAGTGATTGCCAATAAGTCTCATTTTGAATTTGCAAAATGCGTTTTAGAGTTCACAAGCCACCTCAATGTTTTGTGTAGAAATATTTATACTTTGATAGTCTTTGTCAAAATAACATACCTGTAGTTACTGCTCTTTGTTGTCTCTGCAAAATCATGTTTTGTTCTTGTTCACATAAAAAGATGTACGATTGCCTCTTGATACCATGCCAAAGATTACAGCATTATCGTAGGGTGTTTTGTGCCAAAAGATACAATGAGTCATTGCTGATCTGCATGAGGTAAAGGAGAGGTGAGTGGCACAGCATATCCTTCCTGGTTGCTACCAGTTTTTCTCCCTCCACTTAGGACTGCTGTTATACAAGATACTTAACACAATTGCTGTCTGCTAACAGTTTGGTTACATTACTAGATGTGATCACAGCTTGTTTTAGTTCACATTTGCATATTGACTTGAACTGTATTTCCTTTTAATGGCAGTATGCCTGACTTCATAATAATGTAACTGACTAGAAAGTTATGACAGTAGATGTGCCTGAAAAAAGAAAGGGAACTCGCCTACTGACAGAGACAAAAATGGTTGGTAAAGCTGGAAGAGAAGGCTGGTTGGTTGAATCATACTTCAGAAAGAAAACTGCCTTCGCAGTTCAGATAGACCCTATTTAACCTAATAAAGAGAGATGCATGATTTTTGTACCCAGATTCCATCAGCTACTAATGATGCGGTGGCAGCAAATGTTTTTTTGACATTTGAAAGTTCTCCAAGAACACTTTCTCATTTATAAGCAGGAGGTGCAGGGGAGATAGAGAGTAGTCCAGGAGAAAATGCTCAGTAAAGTCTGGAACATGAGTTAGCGGTGACTTTAAAAATGTCTATGGTTTGTAAGTATATGGTGGAACTATTGAGTATTTACTATAAAGGTGCTTACTGGACATATCATCCTTGACAACAAAATAACATCAGGTTACATTTCGGCTATGCGTATTTCTTTCCCACTTCTAACAAGAGCATTGAGCTAATTAGATAACTAGCACTTTGGCTTATGTGGGGTAGTAAAATATTTTTGCTTAATTATAATTAAAGCAGAAGAGAAACTTGTGCTTTGAAGGCTTATTTTTACTTAGGTTTTTAAAATGTTGCTGTGTAATTCATATTGTATGTAGTCTTTTTTCATTAAAGCTGTTTCTTCTTTGTTGATAGGTTCTAGAAAGTTTTAAGATCATGGATTACAGTCTGCTACTGGGAATCCACATACTGAACAGTTACATGAAGGAAAAAGAGGGAGAGAGTTCCCAGAGCGCATCAGATGCAAAACGTCCTGGAGGGCAGAAAGTTCTCTATTCCACAGCCATGGAGTCTATACAGGGCCCTGGGAAGTCAGGGGACTCCGTCACCACAGAGACAACAAACACGTAAGTGCTGTCACCTGCTCTTAAGGTTACTGTTAGAACTTGCATGTTCTGTTTCTTCAGTCTATGCCACTTGATATTAAGAGGGAAAACATTCAAGAGTACATTGTATTTCTGGAATTGAAAGATTAAGCCTGGACCATGAAGATTTGCTGCAGAGCAGGAAATTAAAACATTGGTTAGTAGATTGATCATCTTTAACTATGTGATTAAGTTTGGTTAGTTCAGAGTGACCTATGTATGCATAAGTGCATTTATTTATAAAAGAGATGTTATGAGATAGTTAATACAATAGTTCCAGGTATAATCTAATTTTAACTGGCAGCAGCCTGATGAGCCATAAGCAAAAACTATTTACTAACATCAAAATGGATATTCCTACAGTGGTTATTCTAATCTCAAAATAGTGTACTCAATGCACAGAACTGTATCGTCAGCCACTGAAGTGCAGTCATATCCATGTACAATATTTCCTGAGATTAAGAACTGCTGCTTTCCTCTTATTTTTCTGTCTAGCAGAAACTGCAGTAGAAATTTAAGTGCATAGATTATAGTTATTCTGTTATTTCCTTTGAAATACATCCTAGTGTTTGTGACAGTGTTACATTCACCATTCTTATTCTATATAATTGTCCTTTATTATGATGAGAGTTTAATTTCAAATTAAGGATTTACTCTTCTCCTGGTTCTCAAGGGAGCTGTCTACATAAATACAACTGATGATGTAGAAACGTGTGCTTAAACCTGCAGCAAACCAATGGGAGAAGTAGGATACTTAGCATTTGTAGAGAGTTTCCATATATCCAGATTCTGTAATATAAATGGACATAGCTGAATTGCACTCATTGCTCACATTGACATGGAAGATTATGAATGCTCTGTTGCACTGGCAGTTTTAGGGGGTGTTGCTTTTTCGTTTTGTTTTTTTAACTAAAAGCCAAAGCTGATATAGGTCATCCAAGAAAGTCCCTGTTGTTATTATGTATGGAAACCCACCCTGAGCTCCCACATCACTTGAGCTAATGTAGTGCTGCCCAGATCCTGAGCAGTGTAGTACTGCTGCAGGAAGCCTAGTCTAGCAGTTGAGTCCTTCCTTGGCCCCTTGCACTATCTCCTCTCTTGTATTGACATACCTGGTAATGTGGCAAACCTCACTGATGGATTAAAAAAAGCCTAGGTCTTACAAAAAATGACCCCTAGGTCAGTCTTCTGTTATGGTTCATTATAAAGCCATAGAAGGATGAGGATGAGTGGATATCCAGCAGCAATAACTGCTGCTTGTACTGGATTGAATTTACAGTCATAGCTTCTAGGAAAAGCAGACAGAATATAGTTTTGTAAACCACTTAACACTTCCGAATGTCTGACCAGACCAGTTAATTGAGCTGGAGTTTATGGTAATAGGTTTTTATAGTAATTTAAACTTCATTTTTTCTTGCATGGTTTCCTTTGTGACTAGAATAATAAAAATACTTCCCCTTCACTTCCAAAAAAAAAAAAAAAAAAAAAAAAAAAAAAAAAAAAAAAAAAAAAAAAAAAAAAAAAAAAAAAAAAAAAAAAAAAAAAAAGCAGGTTGAGTAGATGGTAGTCCCGATTTGTTGGAGGATGGGACTACTGTGCTTTAGTGGCAGAATGGGGAATATCCTCTCAACTACGTCTTTGGTAGCTGTTTCAGGTGTGTATTATTTGTCTCTCAAACTCTTAAAAAAGATTTGGAGGTATTGCATGTGCTACATCTTCAATCTCTTTTTCTTGTGGTTTTGTAGTGGGTCCATCAATGTCAACAGAAGCTGACAAACTGAAAATTGGATTTTAGTTTCTGGTTCTAAAAACAATGGACCATTTTTTCTGTGTTGAAGTAGGAAGAGAGGGTCTCAGGAGAGCACCTGGTTCTTTAAGGTCATGCCTGAGTGAATACTCTGAACCAAGTGGAGATCCAGGCAGTCAGGCTTCGCAGTTTGGTACTGTTACTTTTTCTGTTGCTAATCTGTACAGAAATTTTGGAAGAGCCCTCTCTTCTAACTTATCTTAAAAGATAATCTAACTATGTTTTTGTTGTTTCTCTCAGAATGGGAGGTATTCCAGCTAAAAGCCATACAGGAGAAAAGCTGCTTCTATTTATGGGTATTATTGATATTCTCCAGTCTTACAGGTAAGTTGAATTTCAAGTTTTTATTGAATAAACTATTCTGAAATTACTTACAAATGTGGAAATCTTATAAAGCAGTTCTGATTTTGTTTTTATATGCTTAGGTTAATGAAGAAGCTGGAACATTCTTGGAAAGCTCTTGTTTATGATGGGGTAAATAGATAATTATTTTTTTAAAAAACTGCTGATACTAATGGATAGGTAATGGAACTCTGGCCTATGTTAACCAGGAAAGAGCTAGCTCTGGTATATTTGTAGTCTACCACCACCATATGGTTTAAGCTGTTACTGAAATCTTTTAGGTCTATTTCCTAATACATGCTCAGATTTTATTTGATCTTTCAAAAAGCAACTAAAATGATCAGCTTGTACTTACAACTTACACAAGACGAAATGGCCACTTAGCAGGATATTGATGAATCAAATCTGTAACTGAAAAATTTACATGATGTGAAAAAAAGCATTGCAAATGCTAGGAAGATTTTGCAGGATATGTCTATATAATTTATAACTCATAATTTCATAAATAAAATACTTAAAGAAAAGACAAATTAACCTTTAAAAAGGAAAAATTTGTTTTGTGCACGTGTTTTGAGTATGCTTGAAATGTATGATGTAGCTTACCAGAGGTGTCCAGCTTTTTTTCTTGACAATTTACTTGTGATTTACTTATGGAAAACGTGACTGAGATCTTTTTCAATCTTTTAGGACACTGTTTCAGTTCACCGACCAAGTTTTTATGCAGACAGATTTTTAAAGTTTATGAATACAAGAGTTTTCAAGAAAGTTCAAGGTAAGAAAGTTCTCACTTCTACTCTTTTAGATATTTTTGTAATCATTGCTTCATAACACTCCTGTCTTGGCAATACAATAATCCTTTCTTCAACATCATGTAGCACTTACATTGCTAGAAGCTGAGTTCCTTCACTGGAGCTAATGGATTGTACTCTAACAGTAATTTACAGAGAATTATTTGCTTTGTATTTTTTGTCACATTAGGAGCATCTGAAGATAAAACAGGTTCCCTTATGTTAGCATTGATACAAGGATAAATTTTGTGATCTAATGATGTGTCCAATCTCATTATTTGTAGGAATACCCCCATTGACTTTAATTTATTTAATTTGCAGAAGTAAAGATTGATTACATACCACCTCCAGCATGTTTGAAAAGATAGGCATTCCTCCCTTTGATAGGGATTTCTTCTGTGCTTTATCAAGGAAAAAATCAGAAGTTGGATATTAATGAGGTCTTTTGTCTTTGTCACTATCACGTGTTTCTAGTTTTCCCATCCATTTCTTCTTCCTTAATCTTTTAATTCATTCTCAAGTGTAAGATACATATCACTGTTAGCTGCTTACAGGGTGTGGTGGGTTGACCTTGGCTGGATGCCGGGTGCCGACCAAGCCTCTCTGTCGCTCCCCTCAACTGGACAGGGGGAGAGAAATACGTAACAAAAGGATCGTGGGTTGAGATGGGAACAAGGAGATCACTCACCAGTTACCAATCACAGGCAAAACAGACTCTGGGAAATTAATTTAATTTATTATCAATCAAATCAGAGTAGGATAATAAGAAATAAAACCAAATCATAAAACACCTTCCCTCCACTCCTCTCTTCTTCCTGGAGTCAACTCCACTCTCGAATTCTCCACCTCCTCCCCCTGAGCAGCATAGGAGGATGGGGAATGGGGGTTGTGGTCAGTTCATCACGCATTGTTTTCAGCTGCTCCTTCCTCCTCACACTCTTCCCCTGCTCCTGTCCCTCCCACGGCAGACAGTCCTCCACGAACTTCTCCAACATGAGTCCTTCCCATAGGCTGCAGTTCTTCATGAACTGCTCCAGCGTGGGTCTTTTCCATGGGGTGCAGTCCTTCAGGAACGGATTGTTCCAGCGTGAGTCTCCAACAAAGTCACAAGCCCTGCCAGAAAACCGGCTCCAGTGTGGGCTCCTCTCTGCATGGGGCCGCATGTCCTGCTAGGAGCCTGCCCCCAGTGTGGGCCCTCCACACGTGGGGTCCTCCCTGGGCTGCAGGTGGATCTCTGCTTCTCTGTGGGCCTCCATGGGCTGCAGGGGCACAGCCGGCCTCACCATGGGCTGCACCATGGGCTGCAGGAGAGTCTCTGCCAGGAGTGACTTTACTCCTCCTCCTCCTTCTTCATTGACCTTTGTGTCTGCAGAGCTGTTTCCCTCACACATTCTCACTCCTCTCCTCTGGCTGCTGTTGCACATTAGTTTTCTTCCCTTTCCTAAATATGTTATCACAGAGGTTCTACCACCGTCACTGATTGGCTTGGCCTTGGCCAGCAGTATGTCCATCTTGGAGTTAGCTGGTGCTGGCTCTGCTGGACATGGGGGAAGCTTCTTGCATCTTCTCACAGAAGCCATCCCTATATCTGCACTGCTATTAAAGCCTTGCCACGCAAACCCAATACACAGAGGAAAAAAGAGCCAGCAGAAACCCACCATCACTACAGAGGGACATTGCTACCGAGAGCTGTCCAAAGTCTTGCAGCAAAAATTTAACTATTGATTGTCACTTCTTAAATAAAATTTCTGTATTTATTTATTTCTTAAATTCATTTCTGTAACTTAAAGTGGACCCTGAAACTGTAGATCCTTTAAAGTCATTAGAGATGGAGGTGAAATTGATCTTGTATAGGTGAGTTCTTCCTGTATGTTGTGGTTTAACCTCAGTGGGTAACTGAGCTTCAAATGGATGATCACTCACTTCCCTCCACCAGTGGGATGGGGGAATCAGAAGAGTAAAAGTGAGAAAACTCTTGGGGTGAGGTAAAGACAGTTCAATAGGGAAAACAAAAGCTGCATATGCAAGCAAAGCAAGGTAAGGAATCCATGTATTACCCATCAGCAGGCAGTTGTTCAGCCATCTCCAGGAAAGCAGGGATTCATCATGCGTAATGGTTACTTGGGAAGACAAATGCCTTAACCATGAATGTTTCTCCCTTGCTCCTGTTTATCCTATCTTTTATTGCTCAGCATGACACCATATGCTCTGTGATACCTCTGGGGTCAGCTGTCCCAACTGTGTCCCTTCCCAACTTCTTGCGCACCCTCAGCCTCCTCGCTGGCAGGACAGTGTGAGAAGGCGTTGATGCTGTGTAAGAACTGCTTAGAAATAACTAAGACCTTAGTGTGTTATCAACACTGTTTTTATCACAAACTCAAGACATAGCATCATAGAGCTACTATGAGGAAAATTAACTCTGTCCCAGCCAAAAGCAGTGTGCTGTACTTTCCAAAGAGTCCAAACATTGCAGCAACTACTATATAGGCACATGAAGTTGGATTTCAGCAAAAATATTGGAGAAGTAGCTATCACATGTTGTTTCTTGATTCCAAAATGAAAAGAATAAATTAGTGATGCCTTAGTCCCATGGAGTGAGCAGTATATATATTTTACCATAATCTAGGTAGAGCTATGAAGCAAAAATTAAGGAACAGATTTATTTTCAGATTTGCTGCATTTAGCCTGACTTTTAAGATTTATGGGGGAAAACTAGCTATCATTCAAGAATACATATGTTGAATATAAGTTCGTATGTTCGTATCTACCTTGAATTATAGTTCCTTCAGAAGTATATTCTCATTGCACAATTAAAAAAAAAAAGCAACATTTAGAGACTCATCTTGCAGGCTTCGTCCATCAAAAGTTCAGATCAGGTATTATTTTCACTAAAATTTCTACCACTGAAAGTATTTTTCAGACTGTACTGGCCTTTGTTACTCTGCATTTTGTCTAAAGATAATATCATTTTTCTGAAGACCAGTGTCTACCTGATTTTTTGAAAGAATCAAAGTATTTGGAGTGAGCTTGTGAAACTCTGACACTGTCCATGAAAAACAATGTTAGAGACATGGCAGATTGGAACAACATAACGTCATTAGATCTAAAAGAGCAGGAAAGAAGAGGGAAAACTGATAACTAAGAGCAACAAGAAATCAGAACTGTAAGTGATAAGTACTTTGTGAAATTACTAAGTCAGAAGAAAAAGAATAGATTGATAACAGGAGAAAGCTCAGAGTAGCTGAACTGAAAAAAAAAAAGATATTTACATACAGTGAAAGAGTCTTTAGAAGAAAAATGAAGAATTTGAATTAACTCTAATTCGTGATTCCCTGTATGCATGATAAGTTGTGACAGCTATTCAGGAAAGTAAGAATTTTGGAGTCTTATAAATGTTAATGAATTGATGGATAATTCCTATATTTATTGTTCAGACTGCTGAAAGGATATTCAGTCTGAAGCATCATAAGTACAGAGAAGGATGATGACAACCACAGAGACACATTCCATGGGTGTGCAGGGAGGAGGGCTGTAGGACCTCATGAATATACCAGCAAGGCAAAGATGAGTGCTTGGGGTTCACTATGTTCTAGGTTACTCTTTAAGGAAAAACTGTTCTGGTTATCTGAGCAGTGAGGGGTTTTTTTCAACAATTATGGCAAGTGATATAAAACCTTATTATAAGACATACAGGTCAGCTGGTTTAAGTAGCATGCATCCATACTAACTTACTGGTTTACTGCCAGCTTATTTTTTTTAACTCTGTGGAGGTGCTGAAATTGCACTTTTTTTTTTTCTTTCTCAGTGAGAGATGTTTCTGCTTAGCCTCTAGGAAACTGTTTTGTGAGTTTCGTGGCTTTTTATAAAGCAGAGTTCTTGACAAATAAGTGTAAATTGACTGGCTAGAACTATGTAGTTTATAGAGGAACTTATACTCTAAAACGGATCCTGGTTAGCAGTTTGATAATCCTACTTGTGGAACCATATTTGATTTGCAGTTGAATGTCAAAATGTGGAATGGACACTTGGCTCAAATACTACAGAAAAGATATTGAGCATATGATGTTGTATCAAACTGATACAAGGTGTTTTGTAAATGCCTTTTTGACCAGTGTTATGCTGGTCTCTTAACATTATCATTAATTATGTGGAGTGAGAAACAAGTCTATATAGATAGAGGCAGAACAAAATAGAGATGAAGGATAGAACTATATGAGATTTGAGTGAAACAAGAAGGACTAAAAATATTAGCACAGATTAACAATTTAAGGTGTTAAACATTAAATCCTTCAGAAAAGGACAATTAATATAAAAATAAGAGTCTGATGTAATATGACAAAATGTGAAGGAAAAAAAATCGGCTCAAAGGAGAAAGGAGCCTGCTGAAACTTAGATCTCTTAAACCCTACAACAATTTTGCCAGAGAACTGGTGAGAGCTTTGTTGCTTGAGACAATACTAAAAGGAACAACTCTGTACTGGTAGAGACTAAGGAGTAGACAACTTGATACTTTTGTCTGTTGGACAAAATAAATGTCTTGTGCAGCCATATGTATTTCCTGAACAACTGAGTCTTTTTTTTCAGTTCTTTTTAGTTGTGACTGCTAGATTTATGTCAGCACAAGACACAGCCCATTCTGTATTTGAAAACTACAATGGACAATTAAGGACATAATGCCTAATTTCTCTGTAATCTTAATTTGTCTGTCTCATTTTTCCAGACAATTAACCTGTCTTAATATCCCGCTCTTATTGATCTGCTCTACATACAAGGCTATTAATCTACTTTTATATAGATTAATGGTTCAAATGCATTATCATTCTTTCATAAAATAAAGAATTGAGAGTGTTCCAGCCTTCAGGAACATTGTTTCTAAGCTTCAAGTTAGACATTTCAGTTTAAACTTTTAAGCCTTGTTCTGAATGTGTGCTTCTTCCCCTAGTGCAGAACAAGCCACCATAAATAATTAAAACATAATAAGCAGATTCAGCCTTGGGCAGAGGCTAGCTCAGCAGCTATCTAATATGTTATTTCTTAACAATATCCTGGAGCTATGGATCTGATTATCTTCTTCAGTCTTTAGCCAAGTGGCTTTAATGCTTTTATTTTCAATTTTGTAGTAGAGCACAGTATGAACTATTGCAGCACATCCGAAGTAACCTTGCAGCCAATGCATGGAGGTCAGCAGCTGGAAGCTGAAAAACACTGGATAAACTGGCTGACATCCTTCTGGAGAAGAACTACAAATGGAGAACATGGTTCAGTAGTAGTGGCAATGGTCAGATCCTAGAGTTTCACCCAAAATGCCATTTTAAGTAGGCAGGCCTTGATAAGTATTATAGAGGGGGTGCTCATACCTGACAGTACAATCCATCAGCATTTTGGAAGTGTTTATTTTACCCAAAGAAGATGTTTGACACATGTCACTGAAGTGGAAATTCTGCAGTAGCACAGACATCATTATATAGCAGTAGTTCACAGCTCAAGGAAATTATCATAACCTCTCAGAATACTCCAGGTATCTTTTCAGTTTTCCTGTCTTCCATTTTTTTCTGTATAATTCTGTCTCTGATTACATGGGTTGATACTCTATAGGAGATTTGTAACTTAATGCTGTCAAAGTTGGTTAACTGACTTGATTTTTTTTCTTTTCTTTTTTTTTTTTTTGTCTTATGAGCAGTAAGATATCCGAGAAGAAGACAAAAATACTTCACTCATAGATGAAATAACGATGCCTTTGGGTCTAGTTTTAATATAATATTTGATAAGTAGGTTTGTATCTGGACGTGTTCAGAAACTCTAGATTTATAGATGGCTGGCTTTTCTATATGCTGTTCTATGTGCTGGGAGATAAGATGACATTATTCAACACCTGTGTTCATTTGGTAATGTAGCTTTAAAGTCTTCACCTTCAAAGAAACGGTGCAATTCCATCACAGCCCTAAAGGCAACATCACAAGAAATAGTGTGTGCGGTTAGCCAGGAGTGGAAGGATGAAAAGCATGGCATTCTTGCTGAAGGACAAAGCTATGCCAGCCTTGATGAAGAAGGTAATGTCTTTCAAATCAACAGCCTAAACAGTGTTTTTAAAGGAATTTAGTATAAACTCTAGAAGCCCTATGACTCCCAATCTGGCTGATATTATTCTCATGGAGAGAGTTGTTAGTCATATTTGGCAGAATGAACCTTCAAGAGCAAGAGGAAGTCAGAATCAAAGTTATAGTGTGATGTTAATCTTCTGGATATCAGGGAGTCCTAAAAAAAATTATCTAGCCCAGGAAGGAGATTAAGGCCACTGATTTTTAAATAAACATGTTGCATGAAATGTTTTGAAGCTCAGTTCGTTGTTTCCAGAGTCTTTTTGAAGAGATACAGGCTTTGCCCCTTTCAGAACTCAGCCTCGCCAGGCTCTAAGGAGAACCAGCCACCTAATCCCATCTAAAAACTGGGCCCTGGTATTGTGAGACCAATCCTAGAACTCTGAAGAATTCATCAGATACTTGTACCACTGTTTCATATTTGACCTTCGGATTACTTTGTTTTCTACTGAATGGACTAGCTAGCAGGTGAAATTCACTCTGTAATGCAAAAGAGCGTGGGTATGGGCACATGAATGTTACAATCTCATCCGTTGAAACCTATTAAGAAGCTTCAAGAAGCTATTGAGGGCACTATGTGACTCCATACATTTGCATAAAGGTTCTTGGATTTGATTTGAAACGAAATTTGTTAATGTCGTTCTTTATTTTTGTGTATGCAGTACTAGGTTCACACCAGCGGCCAGATCTAGTGCCAAGCACTCCATCTCTGTTTGAAGCAGCTTCCTTGGCAACCACAATTTCTTCCTCTTCCTTGAATGTAGATGAGCATTATCAACGTGATCAACGTATGCTTTATTCTAGCAGGTAAGCGGTCTATATATGGTAGAGGATTCCCCACCATTTTGCTGGGGGGAATGCCTCAGCACAGTGGGAGGGGGCTCTGTGAAAGAAAAAGCAGAAGAAGCAAGTGTCTCTGTAGCTCAGGCTTGAGCCTTTCTAGTGAAGTCGGGGTGCCGTAACCCCATAGGATTTCCTATGTATCTGTTTGTTATGATATGCATTATGACTGGAGTCACAAAATGGAGAGCATAAACACAGAGAAATTGTTATACTATACTTTAAATTTTTGGTCATTTTCCAAAACTTAACTGGGTATTAAAAATTTGCATAGGCCTTAATCTGTGCTGTAAACCAAACTACATTAAGATCAGGGTAGGAAATACTTGTTGTAATTTGCCTGTAGCCTAAAACAGGTGCAGGAAACTGTGATGTGCTAGGGAAAGGGACCTCTTTCAACTTGTGAGCTAGCTACCATGTGATTAGAGTTGTATTTGAATGTACTTTAGCCATGACTGTCCAATACCATGCTTATGCCAGCAAATCTTGCTGGGAGATAGTCTGTGTGTGTGCTTATACTCTGCTTTGTACACCTGAAGTGTGCTGTGTGGTGTGGTCTTGCCTGGCTGTGGATCTCTTTACCATGTGTCGTACCGCGCAACAGCCATTTCTTTATCTTTTTTGTTAAGAAGGGTAACTGCTGTGAACTCAAGTATCTTGAATTTTGTTTGGAATAAATTAGAATCCTGGACTACACAATGTCTATATAAAATTGATAGGTTTATGCATGTGCCAAGATGTAGTTCTTTTCTTTAAACTGCACGTTGTCCAAAAAGATCAAGTTATTTTAAAAGCAATCTTGAGGCAGTAGGATTTTACCTCCCGTTAAAATTTGACCAACTGCATTTTCATAAGAAGTAAAATGACTTGCAGAGTTACTTGATCAAAGTGATATTTGCAGCTTCCATTTTATTAAGTTGAAATAAATCTCACTGATGTGGCATCTTCCACAGCTGTGATGTTTTGCATAAAAATTTGGAATGTGGTATTGTTTGGGGTTAATAAAGATGAAATTTTAATTACAGAACCATCATAAGTTGTCTCAAAATGCATCTACAAGCTTTAGGAGGTACAGTTACCAGTCAATACACATTAGTAGAAACAGAGGTCCTTGACTTCAACTTCTGTCAGTCTTTTCCAGTTTTTAACAAAGTTAATTTCAGTATTCCATGATCTTTTACCAAGGTTTAGCTTTGCTAGAGATAAGGTTATGGCGTACTGTTTGTTTTTGTTTTGTTTTTTTTTTTTAATTTGCCTTAGGCATCAAATAAAACTACAGAACTACTTTGTATTAGCATCAGTCAGCAGAAGAGAACTGCGGAGTTGTCTGGAAAAGAGTTGAAATTTACTGCAAATAAAACATGTCAAATACTCTTTACTCTCCATAAATTAATTGTAGAGAAAAGCTATGAGTAAGTCCACGGTATTTTCCTGTAAAGATATTCCAACGTAATTGTAAAATAAATAAGGTTTTTAGCAGATCTACACTTTGATTATATATTTAGACTTATTTACTCTCCCATTGTGATTCAGTCAATGAAATAGCCTAAAATGTTAGTACATCTTGTCAGCTATGCAATTACCCTGAACATCCTTATCTTCCAAAATCAGATTGGAACGGTAGTGTCTGCAGTGCAGGTTTGCCTACTTTCAATTCATCAGTACAACAGGACACGTTCTCTAACACAGCAGACCTTGCACCAGCATTCATAGATGTGTGGCGCTCTCCATGTCTTGTGTCAAAAGAAAAGACCTCACCTGGCAGCCAGGAGATCTGCCAGGGGGCTGACCGACTAACATCCTTGCTGGTCTAGATGTATCCTCTTCAGCTTGGGCTTGGTGGCAATTTTTTTTCTCCTGACCAAATACTGATTCATGTCACAATCTTAGTATGTATGATTCTTGAGGATTAGCTTCCCTGTCATAATTAGCGGCTTTCTTTTAGGATTTAAGAAAGCTGCTAAGCGTGCTCAGTATTAAACTAGTTTCCCCAAGATGATGCCGGGCACTTGCAGTTTTGTATCCACCTCTGCTTTCTGCATCAGTGTAGGGAGGTCCTTCCTTCTTCGTGGCACTAAATAATATATCTGGCTGAAGTTTTTTAAAATGTTTTTATTGCACATTGGAGGAACTTCAGTCCTCCCATAAGAAAAGCTGGCAGGGAAATAAAACCACCAAGAACCCCATGCTGCAATGATGCACTGAGTTGTGGGTGTCTTTGCTTTTTCTTGCTGGAGTTCTGCTTTTGAGTGTTAGAAAACGTGATGCAGGACTCATCACTTCTCAAGTTGTCTCTGATAAACAGAAAGCCTGGAGCAGTCTTTGAAACAAAGCCTGAATGAATGATTTGTTTGCAAATATGATCCTACTTTCAGTCTTTAAATACGTAATTGACTATGACATTCTGCTTCAAGTTATTTAATAGAATTACTGTTTGGCATCTTCTTCATCAGGCTTTTTCAGGATGCATCAGGAAAGCATACACGAATTTCCTTGTAAGCAGTCAGAAATCTCTGGTTTAGGGTAATAAAGGGAGATAATCCTGTGTGCATAGCAATAATACGATATCTGCACAGCTCCATGACTCCTATTAATGCTAATGAGCAGAATGTGCCCTTACCAGTGAGAAGACAGATGCCATTATTTGCCTTATTAAAAAGACAGCAGTAATACTTTTGGATACCTTGAAGCACATGCCATATTTTTAACTTGTTTTTTTTTGTTTTGGAATTACCGTCTGTTTCTGCCAACTATGAATATAATCATTCTCCAGGGAGAGGGAAATGGCATTTTATATTAGAAGGGAGCTCAGCACCATCTCTCCTTCAGGGTGCTCAGCACTCGTAGTAGGCAGTGAGGAACTGCTGCCAATGTGGTTAAGCAGAGAGAGGTGACTTGCTGACCTGGAGCCGGCTCCTGAGGCTGTAATCATGTGAGAAGGGTTTATGCAGACCTGACTTGGTACAGATTAGAACTAGCATAACTAATTGGGAGGTAATGCAGAGCAGCATTTAGGGACTTGTGATTAAAGCAAAAAAAGAGAGACTGAGCAGCAGTTGTAAACTGACAGCTTATTAGGGGAGTTTTTCCAGACTGCTAGCTGATTGTTTTTCACCAAATTGTTCCTTGGTCCTTGAAAAGTTAGAGGAAACTCGAGGTGTTACCTAGGGAGGGTGGAGAGTAAGTGGTGAAAGTAGTGAATGAAGGAGTAGTGAGGAGGGGGAAATGGCTGTATTTTTCAGCACAAAATGAACTTTATCTAAAAAAGGGAAGTAAAAAGGAAAACATGGACAAACGTGACATATGTTATTCAGCAAATGTAGGCTTTCTTGTTTGTCAGAAGACAGCTGTTTTCTGTTCTGTGAAGCTGTTTCTCAGTCAAGTGGTTCTGTCATAAGCAATGTGAAGTATTCATTTAGTAAGAGAACAGAACTGACAATTTATTGCTTCTATTAAAATTTTCCAGGATTTTCCACTCCTCCTCAAGTAGGCTTATATTTGGCCCAGAGATATTTTAGTACCTAAAAGGTCTGTTTTCCTCTAGAATATATATTCAGTTTTGAGTCCAAATACACTTCTTTGAGAGGGTTTATTTGCTTTCTCTTAGGAAATGTAATACTTATATATTATATTATGGATTATTTGTATAGCAGAAGTGATAGATTTTTCTTTTCCCCCCTCCAGATAAAGTTTTCCTCATAAGTACTGATGAATGAAATTAAAGATGACAAATCTGAACATCCTGAGCAGTAATGACTGTTGTCTCAGTTGACATTGCTTTTACAATTGGAAAGAGCTGAAGGAGGTTAACCGCTTTATAGGTGCTTCTGGAAATGTTTTAAACAGGAATTTCAAGATACAACAGAATGTCTCTTTCCAATGTCTCATGCCTTCCAGTCACAAACTCAAACAAAACCCCATGATGCATAAAGGGGTACTTCAGCTCTCTGTCTTTAGAGCAGTGCCAAGATACCGCAGGTTATATAAGGAGGATTGCTGAATTCTTCTGATATGTTTGAGCCTAGGAAAATAATCTATATGAAATCTAATTCTTGTTTGTCTTTATGTATTCTGTACCTCCTTTCTGTAAGATGTGGACATAGTATGGACTTCTCTTTCCTCTTCTTTCTGCTTTCCTATGTATTTTTCAATTGTTTGTTTGCCTTACCTTTGTATTGCTGGTTTTTTTTTTGGTGCAGACCACTTGAAATTTTGAAAGGCTTTGAGAGGTTGTGGGGTTTTTTCCCTTACACAGTCAAAACTTCCTGAAACATCCAAACTTTCAACTGAAATGTCCCATGACTTGACATTCTATTAAATAACCTTTTCAAAGACAGCTTAGAAAATAAAAGTAACATCTTGTGTTTTTTTCAGTGGAAGGGATTTGTAGGGATTAGTTTTCCTGTTGTAAGGAATACTTAATCAGATCCTTTGCCAGTCTGGTTTTCTATGTAAACAAACTTTTGCATGTTAAGTTTAAATATTCTGTCTGTCCACTCACCACCCTTAGCTTCTGAAGCTTAGCAAATTTGTCTGAATCTGATTCAAAGAGAATTACATTCATGCAAGCTTCATGAAAATATGCAGCTAGGTGGAGGAAAAAGATTTGAATGCTCTAATGCTAGGAACAGATGCACTGAGACGCTGGAGGAATTCCCATGGGAAAGAAAGAAAATTTTACTATGATTGAAGCAACATGTAGTAGTGGCTTAAAGAAAAACAAGGCTTTCCCAGTTCTCCTGTGATGGAATTACTTTTGCTTCTTTTTTAATTAAGAATCAAGATAAAATAGACTGCTTTAGCAATAAGAGGGCAACAGCACAGTTGAGCACTCTCATTGTGCCTGATCATTACTAAATGAGATAAAGTAACTGTAAAAATGGGGGATTTTGCTTGGCTTTTCTTTCTTCTTCAATCTAAAAATTAAGGATGAGAACTTAGTGCACTGTTGAAATGGTACAAAATGTCCGTTCTGCTGAAGTGTTCTTTCTGATACACTGTGTATATAGGGATTTCTTTTGTTTTATGGTATGCCCACACCCCAGTTTGTCATTGCCATACCAGAAGTCTGCATTAAAACTGCCAATCAATGCAGCTATGATGATGATGCTGCAGAAATTTGAACTTTCAGTTACCAACTGCTGACATGTGTGTTGCTGTTCAGAAATTCATTACGAGAAATTTTTTTTGCTCTTTTATGCAGATGTTCCATGTATGTGTCTGTTTCAGCACAGTTATTTAATTTGAAAAAAGGCTGTCATTTGTAAATCTCAGTAATGTGCTGGTAGAAGCTGTATTTTGTTGAATCTGAAGTGTGTTGTATGCTTTAAGGTGTCATTCTCTTTTTTCTTCCTGTTACAGGATAACAGCTGTACTAGTTAATAACATCTAAATAGTAATGCATAATATCTAAAAGTGTTCAGGGGTACTTAAATAAACAGTTTATGTTTTTTATTTGCTTATCCATTATGCTCTGTTGGAACAACAATACTGTGACAAAGTTAACAGAGCAAGAAACTTAGCAGAAAAGCAGATTGAAGAATACTGGTTTAAAGACCATAAGACTGAAGAAGCATTGTAAAAGTGTTGTTGAACAAAAGACTAATATATATTTTATTTAATTGTACAGTTTGATATTTTCTTAATGATAGATGCTGGCATTAGAGGAGAGCAATTCCATTCAAGTGAACAGAATTACCCCCTCTCTGGTGGTGTCGGAAATTAATATGTGGGTTTATTGTAGTTGATTTATTAAGTGTTTGTGGAAATAGAAGAGTCTTTCTTGGTATGTAAATGCTTGTCCTGGGCAAGCATTTTATATCAAAAGATAAAATTTCAGCCTCTGGCTTCAAATGTGAAGTGTAAAGAAAATCTGGATGATGCACCAGTTTCATTGCAATGGTTTAAGCCTCATATATATACCTACTATAATGATCTCTGTCTTGTGGAGTGTATTGTCTGAAATTTGCTTTTCCTACTAGCTTTTCACTGAAGTCTCGGTTGTAATGTGAGTTACTTTCATAGCCAGAGGAATACTGAGTAATCCTGGAATTCAGTGTAAATGGTTAAGGATTATCAGTCCTTAGTATTAAGTACCGAGGGATCAATAAGGCATCTAGATTTTCTGAAAAAGAAATACAATTTTTTCTCCACTTAAATTTTTATGAGCCATTTATGCTTAATCTTTTAGTCATTGAGATATTAGAGAATCTTTAATAATGTATGCGTCTCGAAAAAGTTAATGTTGCTTTGGTACAAATCTTATTTAAAGTAGTTTGTGTGGTTATAGTGCTGTTCTACTGATGTATTATTCAAGCATATGAAACTACTCTTAATGCATTAAGAGTAACTTTCTTCACGTAGGTATTTAGATTCAATATTAAGTACTATATAGCAAGTAAGAATTCAAAATATACATTAACTCCAGTAAGGCAAGACAGCTGACTGATTCTCAGACATAAACTGTTGGCTTGCCCGCTGATATTCTGAGGCTTGTATATGAAATAAAGGCTAGAAACTCTAAATGGAAATTATTAGTAACCGTGGCAAAACAAGTGACTTCATATTTTGCCATAGTGTATTTGCCCTTACTGGAGGTTCTGAATAATTTTCAATAATTTAACTGTGAAGGCTGTCAAGAAAGCAGCAAGAAAGATAATTTTTTTAGAAGATCTAACAGGAGTATTTCCTTAACAAAAATTTTTAAGATAAGCAAGTATTTTGTAAAGCAGAGGGTCTGTCCCTGGAGGGGATCAGTGCTGTCCCAAAAGGCAAATTGGGTCAGTGGCCCTGACAATGGAAGAAGGACATAACAAAGACTAAAGGACAAATCCTGTGAATGGAAGTTCCTCAGTCCATTTTGAGCAGGTGATTCAGTGTGGTGTTTTGTAATTAGCCTTGAGTGGCCCTTTAACTTCATCTGTTCCTGCTACAAACCTATAGGTATATATTGATATGTAAAAGCTACATAATTTTTTCAGAAAATTAGTCTGTGTGATTTCACAGATGGTAGCCTGTGGAAGGAATATTGGCTCAAGAGTGTATCCTTCACCAGCAAATATACATATATATGACTTTTTAATGGATTTTTTTTTTTAATCTCTTTGTGATAAATGTAGAATAGCACTATATATCTGAAAGCAGTGAGCCTTGCCATAATTGGCACCAAATTGCAGTACTGTGAAGTGCACAGTGTTGCTTCATACTGTGGTTCTCTGTACTGTCTTCCCTTGAGACATACTACCGTATTGTAAGCCAGTCAGCAGAATTATCATAAACTTGATCAACATCACTGTAAAGAGCGAGTTATCATTTTCATATTTCCTAACTTGATAGGATCTTTTGCGTCCGTGACACAATTTGACATTGCAGTCTGAACAGTGTTTTGGGTTGGGGTTTTTTTGGTACATTTTAAAAGCAACCCCTTATGTTGCTGTGAGTTTTCCTGGGAAGATCTCTGCCTATATACTGAAGGGGGAATGCCTCCATCTGTGCTTAGTAAATTAGTTGGATCTAATCCCATTTAGCTGTCGATGCCCTGTTTGCAGCACTTTTTGTTGTAATTTCTTTTAATAGAGCCCTATAAAGATTGTAAGTGTTGTCCTTTACAGAAAAAAAAAAAAGTTTTATAAATTATTTAAGCAATGTTTTTGGAAACAAATTGGGTGCTGAAAAGTAGAAAGAAAACTTGTCCTTTTTTTTTTACTTGAAACTTAAAATTATTTTTCAGTTAAATACACAGATACGCATGTGAAACTCCAGTGGTAATAGTAGTTATTTAATACATAAGCAAACGTTTCCTTGACTGAATTTGTCCCTCTGCACGCTGCTTTTAATTTTCCATACTCATCCCTGCAAATCTAATTTAATTACCTTATTTTTTTTTCTTGTGAGGAGGATCCAGAGGTTCTGAGAACAGACTTCATGTGTAGATCCCTCCAAGGATGTACATGTACATGATGATATGTACCTCTCAGTGGATTTGGCTGTTACTACTCGGTATTTTTTATTCTAGACTGAGTTCCTAAGTTCTAATTGCATACACCATCTCTTTCCAACTACATACATCTGTCAAGTACAAAAATGACAGGTCTCATGATTTTAGTTGGCACCTGAAAAGGTGTATAGGTTTGTTGACCGTCGTGAAATTGATGTGCTTATTGTGCTGTTTACTGATTCACATGTCCTGGTTTGCGATTAGCATGAGTGCAGTAACACAGGGTCACTGTCAGACTTCTTTGCTTTAAACAGCATTTAAAAGTTCAGTCATACTGTTTTCTGAGGTCTGTAGTTTTGATGTTCATCAACAGTGTTAGTGAAATAAGGAGGTTTGGTTTTTTTTTTCCGAGACACATGTGTAACTTATAAAACTGAAATGCAAGGTTGGGTTTTAGAGGTGATATAATATTTCTGCATTGTAAACGTTAGACTAATTTATGCATTTAGTTCAATGGGTCATAAATACCTGTTCTCCCTGTTCACATTTGTACATATGCAGGCAGATTTTCTGCAACATTTGGTATTGAGTTGTACCTTAGAACAGTAGTTTTACTGCTCATTTAGCCTACAAGGTGTTTTTCTGACTAACTTCCTATATCAAAACTCATGATGCAGTGAGCTGATAATTTTTTCAAAAGCTTATATAAGAGTTTTCAAACACATTGGACGTTGCAAATGTGCTGCTATTTAGGGGATAAATATTCTGTGGAATATGCTACAAGAAAGCATATTTGACATCCAAAGATAGACATCAAAGCCTGTTTTTATTACAACTTTTCACAATGGGGGAGACAAAGTGGCTCATTCTAATTTATGGCTGTTGTATTTTGGCACTATCTGAAAGAAGCTAATAATTATATTCCTACAAGAGCTGTCCTTCACACTACAGGAGAAAAAAATATCACAAACAACTAAAATAAAAATGCATCTCAAACTTCTACTTCGGTCTGTTGTTACTACCTGTTACTGTTTCTGCCATTCTTCAAAGGCTGCACAGTGACTTGGAAAGGGGACGGGAGTTCTACCTGTCCTTCAGGCTGCCTTGCAAGTAGATACATTATGATGAAGCGTATTTATTTTTTCATGAGGAAAACAGAAGTCTTATTTCTAGAACTGTCATTTCAGTGTAAATAAAATATGAAGGACAGAAATAGTAATTAAAATTTGGGGAGGTTTGAAGGACACAAGTCTTTTGACTTTTTTAAATTATTATTATTACAATTTTATTTTTTATAATCTTGCCTGGTTATGCTAGTTCCTTGACAAAGTGTAATTTTTTTCCTTTATTCCTTAGAAATGTGATAGTCTTACATATATCAACTTTAGAGTAAAATGTGTAAAAGTTACGCTGTTCTACGTATCTGCAGAAAATCAGTATAATTGTTCCTACTGAAGATCTTGTGCCCAATATCCCATTTTTCATAATTGCAAGTAGCAATACTTCATTATCTTTACATTTTTGAGCTAATTTGAGTGAGGATTTTTTTTTTGCATCTCATGTCCAAGAGAGTATTTTAGAAGGACTTCAGAAAATGAAGGTTTTATTTTATTTTCTACTCAAGAGGAAGAGAACTTGAGCCTAGTTTTTTATTAAATGTGTCAAAGTGTGCTAATTTAGAAGGCCAGAGTATGGCTTTTCTCTGCACTTCAGCATAAGAATAGAATATTGAGTAGTTCTTAAAATAGTACCCACATTAACACTAAGGATGAGACCTTCAAAAAAAAAAAAAGCTTTTTGCTTTTCCCCTTTTTCATAGGAAAATTGGAAATCTTGTTCTTATACATATCATCATGTAGTTCATAGTCACTTAGCTGGTTGGGATGCATGTTCTTCATGCTGTCATTGCAAGGCAAGTACAACAAACAAAATGACTGTCGTATTCTGCCATGAAAATTATTTCTAACTAAGCAGCTGGAACTAAGAAGGTGCTATTACATTATTACACATAAGCACTATACTGCAGTTGCAGCAGAGTTCAGCTCCTGCCAAAAGTGGTTGCTTTCATACTGACACCAGCGTGGGCTCCAAAAGCAAGTTAACATGGCAGTGACTTGAAATTTCCACTTTCTCCTTTATATGCATTAGAGATTAGCTTCCCAAAGTGGACAGTTCGTGTTCTTTTGAATAGAGGAAAAACCTCCCATTGTTGCATGAAAGAAAGATCTGTCTTCCAAGAGTTTTCCTACTCTCTTTAAATAAACAATTACACAAAGAAAAACCAAAAAATCGTTTTAGTAGACAATTCTTAATGCAGGAAATGAGTCTTTCTTACTTGCAGAGTTTATCTCTGATTATTCAATGTGAAAGTCAGAACAGGAGGAGACTGCTATCTACAAGTAAGTTGCGGGTCTTTGTAAGAAAAAAAAGGTGGACTTGCATCTGTGTTGTTTCATTCTCTTATGCATGATTTTGTTCAAGGGATTTCATTCCTGTTGGTTTTCTGTATGTAAGCCTACTGTATCTTTGTATTTTCTTCTGCTGCTTTCTCAGTTTTCTCTCTGTCAATATATATTTAATATATTATTTGTTTCTGTGTATAAAATCTCTCCTCTAGGAAGTTACTACCAAGTAACAAAATTGTGACATTTATATGAGCTTCTCTTTGACTTCTCTTAACATATTGGGTTTGTTTTAACCCTCATTTGCTCCCTGACTTCACAGTCTATTTCTGTAACAGGTAGGGAAAAAAAAAAAGAGGCACACTCCAAAGAGGAGATGGTATTGTCTTTGTTACCTATGTTATAGGTAAAACCAGCAGTTTAACAATCCCAAGACTGAGTGCTGAACTCATGTTGCTGCGGTTTGCTATCCACAGCAAGCTGTGAAGCAACACAGATTATAATTTAACAAACTAAGAGTAAAAGAAGCGCAGTGCCTTCTAATGGAAAAGTAGAGAATAGAGGAAGCAAAGTAAGCGTCACACTAAGCCAGTGAATTAAACTGAAACAACAGGGACTAGGTCTTAGTCTTCTGATACATGGAGGATATAAAATAAAATGCCACTGGTGTGAATTGCAGAATCCTCACCTCATCTTGAATACAGGCTTGAGAGGTTTTCTGGAAGTGAAAGTAGTTAAAAATAACAGCAGTAAAGGTGTCAGTGATGTAGCCTGATATGTATATGAGAGGAATAACTATTTGAATTTCTTTTTTTTTTTTTTTTCGGTTTTAAACCTAACCTGATGCAGAAATGAAAGGCAGGTATATGCCACAGCCTGTCGGACTTGCTTTACAGTTAGTAATACAGAGCAGTATTTTCCAGGATACTGAGTTTGCATATTTTTATAGCAGTAGTAGCTGCTTACTGCACATTCATCTTGTGTGATATTGTTTTAATATATGGGCCTTTGCACATTCAGAGGCCTGAACTGTGCAACAGCAGAGCTCAAAATTCTGCAAACAAAAGTGACTCTATGCCCGCTCCCCCACCCTTTTGCCAAGAGTAGTATCTTTCATGCCAGAGCTTATTTTGTGGGAGATGATAAAACATAGTCTAGCCTTTGGCAACAGCCCATTTTTTGCCTTACTGTCTGCCCTTTCCCCTTCAGTAAAATGAGGCATTGGCAGAAAACTGATGTGACTGAAATGTTGCTCCATGAACGCAAGTAACATGTGTCAGAAGAGTGCTACTAAATCAGCAGGAGCTGGGTCACCCTCGGGACAAAAAAAAAATTGTTTTGCAGTTGAAAAGATGCCTAATACACTATATAATAAAAGGAAAATTGTAATGTGGCAAATTTAATGCTGTGCACTTAATACTAATTCAACATGAGGGTGACTGATGACTCATTCTTTTGTTGAGCGTTTGAATTTGTTTTCTACTTTGCATGCTAGCTTTGCCTTTTCTGAAATTATAACCCAACCAAAACATACTTAAACTACAAAGTACTGCAAAGGAAAGGGGAAATTTGTCATTTCTGGACTGATGGCTGTAATTGTGTTTTGATAACCAGTTATAATGCAGAATTGTTTGCTTTTCACCTTGTGTTTAAATAGGTAAGAACTTTTAAAATATGTCTCTGCAAAACTGACAGCTGAGTTCTCAAGGCAGCCTGGAGTCTGCTTCTGGCAGCTAGTGAGGACAGGTGATAACGGGCACCTGACTCCATTAGAACACCGTTGAGAGTTTCAGCCTGGTGCTTCCAAGTGTGTTTACAAAACAAAACAAGATTCCAGTGTGGATGCTTTTGCAGTTTCATATTCTTTCTGGATAGCAGAGAACAAAAAATCCTATCTATGAATGAAATAATACAGGGCACCTGCTCTGTAAATACTACTTCCTTGCATAGCTGTACTAATTACAGTACACTCTTGCTCTTCTTCCACTTTCCCTTCTGAGCTGTTGGCTGCAAGTGATCCCATATCTGCATGAGAAAGTCCAGTGCTACTGTGCCTAATTACCAGATCTTTTTTCCTCTTCTGAATTAAGAAATACTGCCAGAATTTACACCATGTGGGAGCAACTTCTTTTGAAGTTAATGAAATTATCCCACATATACTGTCACATAGTTTCATTATTTACATAAATATTAGAGTTCAGGAACAGTATTACTTCCTGATAAAATTTTAATTAATGCAAAAGTAGACACTGTGGTTTGTGTACATTAGTCCAATACGGGCTGCCTGTTATCTAGCCATTGTCAACACATCTGTATTTGTCCACTTGCATTCCATCTTTTCAAGTATTTTAAGCTTTTACATTTGAGAGAGAAACATATTTTGTTGTTGTATTTGTTGTATTTTTGGTTGACTGTAGTCTCCCTTCTTTTTTCAGTAAAGGGTTGCCTTCAAGTTCAACAATCACTTTAGAAGACAGCGCCATCTATTTGACTTCAGAACAGAGCACACTGGAAATGGAAAATGATAATGCTTCAGTTTTGGATGTGTACTTAGTAAGTTGTCAAACTGTTTCTGGTGGGCTTTTTTTCCACTGTGACTAAAATACATGCTTCACTTCAAGATTACAAGGTTTATTGAGGTGTTTCTTATATGAGACGTGCTTAAGTAACTTGTCAAACCAAATCTATGTGCCTATTAATTATTGTGCTAATAATGAAATATGCTGAAATGCCTTTCAGTTTTTACTCTAATGGTAGGGGCTTTTTTCCTATTATTTGTTTTCCATAGGAGAAAAAAGAAGAAAAAAGGAAAAAAAAAAAAAATCTTTCCTCTTCATGGTGAATATTCCACAATGTAGCAATAAAATTTTCTCAGAGAGGAAGGTTCTGTATTTACATAAGTGATTTTGAAGCCAGTGAAGTAGAGCTCAATATGATGTACATTAGTGGTTTCTCTTTCTGCTCTGAAGGGTTGTCCAGTTGAGGTGGCTGGAATATGATTAAAAACGTAGCTTTGCTCTTTTGCTTCCTAGTGAGCAGTTTATCTGGTTGCTGAAAGATAAGCTCAAGTCCACATCTTTGGTTGTCTTCGGATCACCTGTGTTTTAAAAAATCTTTTGATACCTACAGCTCATTACACAGACATAAATGCAGTAGGCAACCAACTCCATTTCCAATTGAGTGAAGTTTCTCTTAGGCCATTTTGAAAAGTCTCAGTATAAGTATAGGAAGGAGATATGTTAAGCTTGGCTTTTTTCCCAAAGTTTTGTTTTCCTAAAGCACAAATTAAACAATTCTGATATGTTCTTAGTAATATTTTCCTTCTATTTTCATAAATAAGTGTATGTGGCTTTTGTGGCAAGAACTTTACTAGAGAGGAAGTGTCAAAAAGGAAAGTCTGTTCACTCAGTTTCTAATAAATATTTCACACAGGCATAGTTGTTTCCTTTGTAGATAAAAGTTCACAGCATTCTTTATTTTTCTTATCTCTAGAGTTTCCTGATTTTTGTCTTAAGAGATCCAGAATATCATAGAATCATATAACAGCCCAGGTTGGAAGGGACCTTAAAAGATCATCTGGTCCAACCTTTCAGTTGGGAAACGAAGCGTGAATGAGATTAGCACCCTGTCCCGTCACATCTTGAAAACCTCCAGTGATGGCCATTCTACCACATCCCTGTAGAGGTTGTTCCAGTGATTGATTGTTCATGCTGAAAAAATTTTTCTGGTGTCAAGATGAAACATGTTTGTCACATGTTTGTGTCTGCTCCCAGTGCTGTTTCTCTGGAGGCTGTACCACTGATTTTTTTTTTTTTTTCTTCTTCTTCTTTTTAGCTAGCAATGCGAGAATATATACAGTTCCCACTCAGTAGTCTCTAATTTAATAGTCCAGCACACTTAGGGAAGTTGTTGTCTATCCCCACCGCCACTGAAACAAGACAGCAGCAAGTACCAGTGGCCAATTAGATATAGAATTGACTTAGTTAACTGTGACCTCAAGTAGTCCATTAAATCAACCTCTTCCTTAGGACTAGTGTTAATTGGGCTTGTTGCTGATACAATGCTGACATCAATTGTCCGTAAAGAAGGACTCACAAATCCTAAAATGTTATAGGAAATGGACAAATGAGTAATCACATGCAGCCTAACCTTGCTAGCAGATTGGCTGACTTAAAGAATTGTGCTTTAAATTAATGAAGTTGTAGGATCCAGACCTGTGACACCTGCATATTCATAAGCCACAGAGTGGATGGGCACACCTACTAGAGTAGTAGGGAATGCTTCCCAGCCCTTTACAAAGGCAAGGATCCTAAGTCCAACCACCTCAAGTGCATATATACCAAAACACTTAGTCTGGGCAGCAAGGAGAAAGAACTGGAACTCCATGCCCAGTCTGAGAGTTACAATGTGTTAGGAATTGCAGAAACTTGGTGGGGAGACTTATATGACTGGAAGACCACAATGGATGGCTACAAATTCTTTTGGAAAGATAGGAATGGAGGAAGAGTGCTGACGCAGAAGGCACGGACACTGCACACGACCAATATGACCAAGCAAATGCCAATTTATTGTTGATACATCCCGGTTAATATAGCCCTTCTAGTTCCGTATCATGCGCAAGCTCTCTACTAATTGGCTAACTATATCATGCACGCGCTTCTAGCTAAAATATGATTCGTTAAGTCTCTTTGTTCATGCGCACGGTTCTCTCCACCTGCAGCCTGCTTCACGTTACTGCTCCCAGTCACGTATACCAGCTGTTTTCCTTCTTCTCAAGGTTGCTTCATTACTTTCTCAGAGGCGGCTTCACTTTCTCACAGGCAGCTTCATTAGTTTCTCACAGGTGGCTTCAGTACTTTCTCACAGGCAGCCTCACTGATGTCCTTGAAGCTTGCTACTCAAAAACATAACAATTCCATTCAGTCTGGATTGTTCACTGTGCCCCTGGCTGTCCAGGTATCCCAACAGAAGAGGAGGTGGAGTTCTTCTTCATAAAGAAAGAGAAAATTGAGTATATGCATGTAAGCTATGGAGACCACAAAAGTTCTGTTGAATGCCTTTAGATCAAGATTAGATGGTTCATCACCAAGGAGGATCTTATATTTAGTATCCATTACTGACCTTCCGACCAAGACGACAAGGCTGACAAAACTTTACTTTGGCTGCTCAGGAAAGTATTGGGCCAACAGAACCTGGTCCTCATGGGTGACTTCAGTTACCCAGATATTTATGGGGAGAATAACACAGCAGTGGACGAGTTGTCCATGAGATTCCTGGAACACATGAGGACTGCTTCCTGCTACAGGTGCTGGACATACCAACTGTGAACAGTGTGTTGCTAGATTCACTGCTCACAAACCAAAAAGACTTACTTGACAACGTGACTACCAATGATAGCCTTGGATGCAGCCATCAAAACATTGTGGAGCTTAAGATCCTGCTGAGCACACTGAAAACCAGTAGTAGGACAAAGGCCTTGGATTTTAGAAGAGCCAGCTTCAATATGCTCAGGACCCAGATGTGAGGGATTCCATGGGAAGCATACATGGAGGGCAAAGGAGCTTTTGAGTGCTATGAGTTTTGACTTTTGAGTTTTTAAGGAACAGCCTCCTGGAAGCAAAACAGTCCATTGCCTAAAAAGGGAAAGAAGGGAGGCAGAACAAGAGACCATTCTGGCTTAACAATGAGCTTTTGAGTGTGCTTAAAAGCAAAAAAAGAAGCATACCAGATATTAAAAGGTGGCCAAATACCCACTGAGGACTACCAGAACCTTGCTAGGGCGTGCAGAGAAGCAGACAGGAAGGCTAAGGCTCAGCTAGAACTGAAATTGGCCAGAGATATCAAGAAGGAGAAGAGGTTGTTCATACATGTGAGCAGTTAAGCAGAAACACAGGGAAGACATGTTGCCTGTTGCCTCGGCAACTGGATGCTGTGGCTAAGCACATGTTACTTCTTAAGTGGCAAACTCATCTTAAGAAATTATTTACCGCTGCCTTCTTGGTCCTGTCCCACACACTATATTGATGCCTCCTTAAATATTTTGAGATTGCTGTGGAAGTGAGCTGTAACTTAATCAAATGTACTCCTATGTGTATGCTGAGGTGTTTGTGGAAGAAAGAGAATAAGGTACCGTTTTGTGCACTAATCTTTTACTTCCTAATGCCCCCCAATATGCTTCAGCGGACCATGAAATAACAGTTAGCTTCTGGTTGAGAAAGTCTGATACTAAAGGATCAGTGATGTGTGTTATCCGTTTGATTCACAGCTACTGAGGCAGAAGGCAGTTTTATTTTTATAGGAGGATGACTAAATGCAGGCTAGAAGGCAAAGATGCATGTTTTCAAAAACACTAGGAACAGGTCAGTCATTTCTAATGTATTTCTCAAAAATAAAGCAAATCAATGATGTTTGCATTAGTTCATTTAAGCCTCAGTTGAAAAGGCTACAAGATTCATTTTGACCTTTTAAAAGCATGAGGAGAAAATGTAGTTTTAAATGGCATTCTCAGATTTTCCTTTAACCCATAGTTAATAACCCTTGTCTGTGTTTCTGTTGCAAGGCAAGCTGTTGTTGTCTTACTCACTAGATTATACTTGCTTAATTTCAGTCACTCCACTAATCTTTTGATGTCTTTGCCTCCTGCTTTGAAATGCTAAACTTCTAGGAAATGCTAAACTTCTAGGACAAATTTTAGTCCTCTGGTAAATTAACAGCTATGAATTTTTGATCCCATGAATGAAAAAAAAAAAGACATTGTAGTAAAATTACATTGTGTTAACTTATAAAAAAACAGCTTAAAAATGGCATTTGGCTGAACAGTGTTGTGTACAAATTCAGACAGTCAAGTAAGGTGGAGTTGAGCAGAGATTGTAAAAAAAAAAAAAAAAAATCATGTTACAGGTAAGAGCACTGTTTTTGTGATGTTACATTAAGGGAACACCATGTAGACTCACACTGTGCAGCTGATGTAAGAAATTTATAATTTACCTGGTAACAGCAAGAATTTTTGTTCCAGGACACAGGTACAGAGACATCTTGAGATTGCAACCGAAGGGCTGGTCTGAGCTCACAGTTCCTCAGTTCTGAGCAAAGACCAGGTTCAGCAAACCAGCATTTTGTGCATCTGCCACTCTGAGCAGCACTGTTAGGAACATCCTTGTGTCCAAGTTTACTTCAAAATTCCATTGGTTTATTTTCTCTTAAATCTTCGAACCCAGATAATAATTTAAGAAATCTAGCTTTTATGAATAAAATATGACTAACTATGATCTGCACTTAGCAGTATGTATAAGCCAATCTAAATTATTTCCATATATTTCTAGCACCATGCAGTGGGAAACAACTATTGAATATTCTATAAAAATAATTTTAATTTTTAATTAAAGATTGCGGAAAGATAGAAGCAGATATATTAAATAGTTGGAAATTTGAAATGTTTCTCTGCAGAGAATTAAAACATTCAAAGTTTCTTGCTTTTATGAATATGTAATACAATGATAGATCAGATACTTAAAAGGAAAAGATGCTGTCTGAGATAAACAGATGTCCTGTACGTAAGCCAGTAACAGAGAAGGTGACACTATTCTATTTAGCACTTTGATGTAGAAATACACAAAACAATAGAATAAAATGTTTCCTTCTTTCTCTGGAAATAAACTTAGTCTCTTTAAAATTCCCCTGAAGCCTTATTTATTGGTGTCAGTTCAGGCAGTGTCAGCTGATATATAACCAGAAAAGCATTAGATGTCAGCAAACGCTGTTGAATACAGAAGTCTACTGTGTTCCAGCCCAATCCTGTAAAAGTTTCTTCAAGAGAGATCATTAAGTGCAACCGATCCTGAAGACTTTAGTCCAGTACTACTAAGGATTGGTACCTAAAATGGAGTATCTTGAAAGTTATAATTTCACTTACAAAGTCAGGAATAACTTAGTCACCTTGTTCCTTCTGTTCTGCAGTGAAGTCCCGAATTCTTTGATTGAGTTTTCTGTCCTTGAAAGAGCAACATGTGCAATTATGAACTACTCCACTCTTTTCTTAGCCTACCCCTATGACATGACTCATAAAGGTAGCTGACACATTATTTTGACAAACTACTGTATAAACAAAATCAGAGTAGTAAGGCTTAAGAATTACTTTAATTGGTTCACTACAAGTAGGCTTGATTTCCTTTACACTTGCAGTGGAACAAAACCATGCATACATGCATGTAAATAGCAACAAACTTTGAAGTTTGCTCCATTGTGATGCTGTATGTCTCAAGTCATCTGGTGGTAAATACAGGATTTAAATAAATAAATATATGCCCTGCCTATAGGATTTAATAATGAACTATTTTGCTTGAAGAATACTTCTGAATATTTAACTATAATGAAAGCTACTTAGGCAGTACAGGGATTGTTATGTGGAAGTAAAGCATTGCCTCCTGTTGCTGCAGAAGGGGCTCACAAAATTTGTATGTAATTTAGAAGTCACTACCACTGAGGATATGGTTGAAAATGATTAATAAGGTCTTCAGTAAAATAAAAGTAATGAGCAAGTCCAGCATATTTAGAGTCTGGTTAGTGTAGCTATGATTTGTGTCAGATGAATTGCATAGATAATATTATTACATATAGAATTACTTGTGTCCAAATGCCAATTTTATTATAGGATTTTGAAGTCTTAAAACATCACTGAAGATTAATTTTGTATTTCAAAGCTGCTATAGATGCATAGATAAGCAGACTTAGAAATATTGGTCTATAAAATGCCTGTTTAGAAGCTGTCAAAACTGTCTGCCTCCTCTTACTCTTCAGTGATCTTCATCTTTTCTTCTGTTCTCACTCCCATAGTTCTGTATTAAAGCCTGTCTCTTTGAGCATTTCCTAGTTCATATTCAAACACTTCCAACTGCCAGGTTACTGTCTAACTCCTCATCTTCACAGTTACTTTCTCTTGCAAATAGTTCCATCCCTTTAGCTGTTTTCAGTTTAGCATGCTAAGCTCCCTCATCTAGTATAAACTCTTATTTCAAACAAGAAAATTCCTGCCTAGCTCTGATTGAATGAAGAATCCTAGTCAGATACAACTTTGGCTAGGGGATTGTACTTCCACCATAATCCTTGATAAGGTGTTTGGTTTTCATTCAAAAATATTTTGCTTCTTGGTCTTTCATAACATTTGATTCAATTCTAATCATGTTGTAGTTTTCTTCAGGGCGCTGTTGTGGAGCGGTAACAAGTGTGGCTGAAATTAAAGCAGTTCCCAGGCAGGATCCATGTTGAAAACAAGCTAATGAGTACACAATTACACTGTGCTGCATACCTCAAATTTTGCTATGTTGCTCTCTTTCTGGAGGCTTCAGCTTCTTTGCATCACCATTTCCGCTGAAGGTACTGGTGAAAAACATGGTAGATTGAACATTGATTCTGGGACTGTGAGAAGAGAATTCAGACCTCCTCCCTTACAGACATCGTTTCTTTCCCCTGAGAGCAGAATAATGCTTAAAATGTTATGTGTGCATACTGGAGCCAATCAAGTACTCTTTCCTCAAAGGAGAATTCTTTTTAATTAAGGCTGAAGGGGGCAAACCTACTTGTTTCATGCAGTAAAATAACTCTATTATCTACCTTATCCCTGTATCCATCCATGCATGATCCTAAAAAAAAAAGAGAGGAAAAAGAGACCCATGTCTCTCGTAGAATTGAAACGTGGTATGAGCTGAAACAATAACCAAGCACTTGAATATAGTTTGGCAGAAGTATTCTTCCAGAAGCAGCGCTTTGTAGGAAGCAACGTACCAGCAATGTTTCAGTCACCCTTGCATGAAAATCAGATACGGGAATTATGTGCTTGATTAGATTACAAAGGTACCATTTCAAATTACAAGTAATACATTGCCTGAGTAAGCCAAGTGCTAAAACGCCAGCACATATTGTTACTAAACTGCACATTCTCATGCCCCAAGGCTTTTAATGCACCATATGAGGAAATCAATCAGCTCGGAAACAAATCCATGAAAAAGAACTGGAGCACAAAAATGCTCCAATACAGAAAGCCTCAGGCAGGATCAAACTTTGTAAATCCATTACATACTCAGCGTGAGACATCTCAGACAGTGATTACAGGAATGCATCCTGTAGTGTCACTTACCTATTTTTTATAATTTCAGACCCAATTGCTATGGCCAAACTCCGCCTCTATCACAAAATATTGTTTCTTATATCTGAAATCAAACTGACCCCAAAAGTTGTGCAGTGATTACAGAGTTGGTTCAAGGATCATGTCCTGCACCTTGAAATAGATGGCAGTAGATGGACTTTCATTGCTAGGCAGTGGCTTTCTAGAGAGAGAGAGAGAAAAGTCTCTGAGAAATTAGCACTGTGCTCACTAACATCAGTGATTATGAACACCCTAACACTGGTGCATGACACAGCAAGCAGTTTAAAGGTTGCCACAGAACAATATTGAAATATCATTCTTCAAGGTTGAATGTCTAGTGCTAGAAGTCATAACTAAAATATTGATTTAAATCTACTGGTTACCTTTTTCTGAGATAAGCTTTAAAAATGCCTTTGGAGATTTTTTGCTGTTCACAGTCAAGATTAGATTGCTGTTGAACTGTTTAAAGATTAGTTAAATGCTTGTATCGAAAAGTGCAATTTAAAGGTGACTTTAAAAATCTCTTTAATAAATGGGAACTTACGCCTTCGTTATATTTTTTTAAAAAAGGTTTTAGAGTAAGGTCACTATAGATGTCTTGGTTTTGGTTTTGTGCCCTGCTTCACGTTGGATACATTAGCTGAGACGCATTCAATTTACTGCAACATTTTCTTCAGCTGTCAGTTTATCCTTAGTTTGAGTCATAGTAATAAGGTGTTCAGCAAAGAACAGTTTCTTTTCAATTCATCTGTGACCCCATAGAGATGCTAAGAAGGAATCAACTATTTGTATTACGTAGCTGCTACTTCTGTAAAAGATACTGTAGAAATCTCTAATTCATTAACATTATTAAGTAATTGTTTTGTAAAAAAGAATGATTGCTATGACATTGACTGGAACATTAGTTGTGCCTGAAAGTTTTTGAATAGGTATGATTTTGCAGCTGGGGAAGGGTATCATGCAGAAGCTAACATGACTCTTAAACATGATGTACGGAGACCACAGTTCTTCCCTTAGCACTTTTAAGTAACAAAGGCTCTTATTACTCTTCAAGGTAATAAAAGCTGTTGTGAACTGCTGAGTGCTCTCAGTTTGGTCTGTCTTCTCTGCTGTCCAGTGTTCAGCATTTTGCAGCAGCAAGTGGTTCCATTTTGTGTAACGTAAGTGTACTGCAAAACCATAGGGGTTAGCTGTTGTACAAGAAAAGAGACTCGATGCTTTTGATTTGGGGACAAGGTAAGAAAAGGATCAAAGCCAAATTATGCAGCAGCCTTCTTAGAGGAAGAAAGATGTTACCTGCTTATAATACTGTAAGAAAATAAACACAACTCTTGACTTGACCTGTAATTTCTGTATTTCCAGTAACAAAGAATACACGAAGAGTAAAACTAAGAGAAGTGACCATGGTTAATGACGAGCACTTTCTGCATTCCTGATTTAAGAAGAAGGAATTTGCTGAGCCTAATAGACAAAGAGTAATAATCAACTGAACTTTTTCTAAGAAGCGTCAGGATCTTTGAATCATAGAAATGATCAATGGACTTAGCAAAAATGACATGAAACATTCCATACTCTGCTATCATCTGCTGCTGCTTGCTGAACTGTGAAGAACTGTGTATGCAGGCTGCTTTCTACTATATTGCCAATCACCTTTTTTTGACTTGAAAGTGATATTTTCTTATTGGCTCTCTAGTGGTTTCATTTGCATGCATTCTGTAACTATGCATAAGCAAAATCTATTGTCTGCTTTACCTATTTAAAAATAAGCACAGTGGTGAATAAAATTATTTTTGACCCTTCAGTTCTAATCACTTAGGTCCATGTGAGTGGAAATGGGAATTGATGTCATGCAAGGGTTAAGGTTAACCTCTGCACATGCTATATGAAAATGAGCCTCTAAAGATATTTTCACTGTTGGTGAAAAGGAGAAAAAAATGTTATTTATAACAAGGCCTTATGTTGTGTACATATATTATCTTTGAAATATTTTTTATTTTAGTTTATTTCTTGTAAAAGAGAAATTATATAATTTATTTAGTAAATACTACTGTAAACTATACTTTTATTGATGAATAAAATATTTTGTTCTCAAGACTTACCACAGTTGTCAACCTGCTCTTGATCTGTGCAGAACTTACTGTTCTGGTATTTCCCTACCTTCAAGATGGCATCTCAAGAGATAAGACAACCACTCTATAACAGGACATCTGTCTTTATCTTCTGACAGCTCTATAATGAGGAGGGGAATCTTGAAATTAGGGCAGAAAAGACAAAGGAACATATTCAACAGGCATTGCTTTATAAAAGAATGTCAGGTTTTTCAGTATGGACAATCATTTTAAGACACCTATAGAAACTGTTCTAGTTTCCTATGTTTCCCTAGCAGCAGCAAGATAATCCCAAACACCAGTGACAATCAATCTGAGATTTCATGCTTCAATGCAGTGGTGTATTTAAAAACTACACAGCTGTCACTTTGAAAGTTTATGGAAGTTATTGGTAATAACATTTATTCCAGGACTAAGTGTAGCAAACCTGCTGGATTGACAAAACCAGAATTTGGCACTTTAAACCCTAGAATTATGTTTTATACCTCTGAAGAATTTTCCATTTAAGGTTTCGGTGTGGGTTTTTTTCACTTTGATGTAATCCTATAACCCTGACAAGGAGGAGGATATTGTTCCTTAATTATGCACAGAATAGAGAAATTGAAAGGTGGTTTGTTTTATTTTGCTTTTTTTTAATCTAAGTATGTAGAGCCTCTGGCTTAACAGACCCTATGTCCCATGATTACCTCTTTTCCAGGCTTTACAATTAGCTTGCTTAATCTCAGCGAGATAATTCTTCTACAGCATTCCTCTTAGAAATGCAAGAGACCAATCTGCATGCCCTGTGAGCAAAAACATTTTGTACATCTATGTGAAGTGCCTGCTCCCTCATGCACAGTGTATAGCATATTTAGTATGTGTCTGTATGCTAAGCAGAAATTTCCGATTAGTCTTATTTGGGGAAAGACATGACATTTCTTAATTTTAGCACCAGATTAACCTTCATAAAGCACATACACATCACCTTTTTTCCCAATTACCTAGCAGACTGTAGTGTCTGAATCATTTGTCCTTAGGAAGACCCCAGAGGACATACAACTTAACTGCAACAATTCCACCCAAACCCACAATTTCCGTACTAAACAATTCAGAGACTGAGCCATCCTTTGTGTACAATCACTTTAACACAGTCATTTATAAATGAAAACGGTCTTGTAATACGTGCAAAAGGAAATTGTGATTAGACTATGGAGCCTACTGGGAAAACCTTCTCCAAAGTACATGCACTTACAAGTTCTTTTTTGGCTTTTTGGTGTTTTGTTTTGAGGTTTTTTGTGACTATGTGGTTGCACTGAGAGCAAAGAGGGATTACAGCTAAGCAATGTTAATGATCAACAATTTGGAACCCATATTTTTGCTAATGCATGAAATAGTATAAAGGTTCAAACATCAAAGAGTACTGGAGCTTGTAAGGCTGTGTATGTTTCATGCCTAAGTATTTCATTTCTCTTCACCTTGCATTGGTATTTTGCGTTGGTAGTACTTTGATGAAAATGTAAGGACTACTAAACATATCTATACAGTGGATGAGGCAGTGCATGTCAGGTAAAAACAAAATACATACAGAAGGCATAATCAGCTCCCTGCAGTATTAAAGTAATCTATTGGTCTATTTCCCCAGGTCTAAACAGATGGCACTCACCACAGGGAGCAAAATTTGAAGAATTAGGTCACAGATGTGGGCTATCTGCGTGCAGTGGTATCTGAATACTCTGGCCCTGCAAGCTGCCCAGGAGGGATAAACACAGGTTGATGCCTGCTTAGAGAAAGGTAGGGAGTAACTCCAAATTCGTATATCTGACCCTGTGACTTGATCACATTGCACTCAGAGGGCGAGTTTTGCCTTTGGTGGTAGTGTGTAACAATTGTCCTCAGTTTAAAAAGGAAAAAAAAACAACTTCATGTACTTGTACTAGAATTCAGTGGTTTGAAATACTTACACCTATCCCAAGATCTGTTTTCCTGTTGACTTTGCTTATACTTCAGGCAATTTAATTTCATATAACTTAATCCTGTTTTCCCAAACCCTGAACACTAGACAGTGATCAGTAATCAGTGATCACAGTGATCAGTGATCTAGTGATCACTAGAGTAATCAGTAGTGTACTCCACCTGTTCTTTGGCTTTGTAGAAGCCACTTGCTGACCCATTTCCAGTGGTGCACGCATTTGCTTGCAAGAAGAAAGATAGCAACTCTTTCCAGACTGGAGGCATGGGGCCTGACCCTGCAGTTATTTTGCCTCTGAAACTGCTTCACAGTTACTTTACACCAGCCTAAAAAGATAATGATGCCAAAGTGCTATGGTGTGAACAACATTAACCTAAGGACAAGGATGAAGATGAAGAACATTAATAAGTCATTGTTAAAATTGCCAACCCCTAACTCAGGCCTTTTTCGAAGTTGTGTGAATGATCCTCGATGGTAGTAGCGTCCTGTGAAGTTCATTAACTTGAACATTGTTGACAATTATTTAAAATATTTAGTAAGTCAGATTGCTAATACCAGAGAAAATATTTGGTCTATACTAATTCATTGATTTGTCATTAACTTAGAAACAAAAGATTAAGGTTTCCTATTGAGAGTTGCATATAACGTTGGATGATTAGATAAAAATCACTGGGTAATACTGGAAAATATCTTCCGACACTTTTTATAGGAATGTAAACAAGCACCAGCTTTTACTAGATCAAACGCTAAATAAAACAACAGACATTCCTCTGTTCTTCCAGCTGCTTTCCCCTCTCCCCACATTATGAAAATGGAATTGTTTGCTTTGCTAATGTGTTCTGCAGTCTGATAAAATTTATTTCTCCCTACAGGCCTTGTCTCAGAATGTAGACCATTATAACTGAAAAAACATAAATAGTTTCCCCCAGAAGTTACAAGAATGTAGGTTGGTCTTCAAGGAACTAGAAAGTATCTGCTTGATTTATAAAAACTGCCCTCACAAAAGGCAACAGGAACACAGACCCCTAGAAGGTCTGAGGGACAATACTGGTAACAAAAAAACACACAGGACTCTGCTGGGAAGAGACAAGAGGCTAAGCTAAATCATACGGTTTGGTACAGAGAACTCTTAACTACAACAGATATCAAGGTCTCTGTTGAAATTTGCACAACCGACTTGAATTGTCTGGGCTTTTGCCCCTTGTGTGGTAGAAAATACTTTCAGCTTAAAGAAAAAAAATAATATAAATCTTGATAAGAAACTTGACAACTTATTCCCTAAAGCGTTGCAAGATGCCAGCTGCTTACCTGAGTGAGAGTTTTAGAAACGTAAAAACGTGTCACACAGTAATCAGTGGTAAGCTAATTAACACTTGTATACTTTACATATTTATTATTTTACTTGCAACTGTTGCATCTTGCACTCCAATCCTGTGGAAGGATCGGAAAGGAAATTTGTCTACAGAAAATTATTTTTTAAGAAACTATTAAATCAGAATTATTTCTTATCTCTTATCTCCCTGGTAAGCCTATTTCATTTTTTCATTTTAAGTTACAATAAAAGATGTCCAGCTGAGACTCCTGACATCCTCACATACCATTAATAATATGATATCATAAGCACTTAAATAAATCAGTAGGAACTTGGCCAGTCGCCTACATAAGTTCCCTTCTCTTTCTTTACTGTGCTTTGAGGCACACCATCAGAAGTTCAATCAGGTGTCAGGTGTCATAAATGATGTGCTTTGTTTTCCCTTTAGTGGCTCAGGGTAACATTTTACATAAAGGATCAGAATACTTGCTGTCACAGAACATACTGTGCTAGGATGGTTCCCTGAGTGGGTGCTATATTCTGTAATAATGTACCCTTTCATGGACTCAGGTATTCTCGCAGCCAAAATAGCTCCTGGACAAACCTGGTGAGGGTCATCTCAAGTGCTCCGTATTAGTCGCTCACATCAGTGCAGTTAGCTAGAATTAATTAACTGCAGTTATTGGGAATCGGAATCTCAACAGCTTTTTGGGTGAGCTGCAGCTACTCCAGTTTTGGGATGTGAATCCATTGTCCAACTGGTCTATTGTAAAATTTGAACCCAAGATCCTCGCCCTGGTCCTTGTCCCATTGCTCCCTCTCTGTACTGCCAGTGTGTCCTGAAGTTCTTGTCTTAAATTGTCAGGAAAGGGGGAATCCCTTTCTATTGCTACTTAGGTCAGGAAAAGCTGTAGATACTGTACCTTGAAAAAATTTCCCAGAAAAGAGGGCAGGAACTGTAGAACAGCACAACGAGAGGCAGTGCTTAGGAAACGACTGCGATTACACCACCACACTTTCAGAGTATTTTGCTTTGCAGCTCAGGCAGCTGCCATTAGACTGCTGTCAGCACCAGTGGTGCGCAGCACCTGCCCGTACGTTGCAATCGCTAGTCCTGCAAGGTAGAAATAAATAGCAACTTTCCTTTGCCCTGCCTGGGCTTTTTGTTTGGTTGGTTGGTTTTTTCTCGGTGCCCGTGCCGGGGGAAGGACGCCCGCCCCCTCTGCCGGCCCGGCGGGGAAGGGCCGGCCGGGGCACGGCGTCGGACGCGCTCGCACAAGCGAAGCGCCCGGCCGGCGGCCCTCAGAAACGCCTCGCCAGCCCCCTGACCTCCCGAGGCCCGGCAAGGGCCCGCCCCGGCCGGGACGGGGAACTGGCTCCGCCGCTCGGGTCCGCCGAGGACGGGGCAGGGAGAGGGGGCCCTTGACAGAGCGGCTGGGCCAGGCCTCGCCGGCGGCTGCCAAGCGTCCTCGCACCG
>JAAGAY010135852.1:0-49974 GCA_011801015.1 Ardeotis arabs
TGGTTGAACTGCATGAGGTTGGCACGGGCCCACCTCTCCAGCCTGTCCAGGTCCCTCTGGATGGCATCCCTCCCCTCCAGCGTGTCGACGGCACCACACAGCTTGGTGTCGTCGGCGAACTTGCTGAGGGTGCACTCTATCCCACTGTCGATGTTGCCGACAAAGATGTTGAACAGGGCCGGGCCCAACACGGACCCCTGAGGGACGCCAGTCGTGACCGGTCTCCACTTGGACATTGAGCCGTTGACCACCACTTTCTGAGTGCGGCCATCCAGCCAGCTCCTTATCCACTGAGTGGTCCATCCATCAAACCCATGCTTCTCCAGTTTAGAGAGAAGGATGTCGTGCGGGACAGTGTCGAAAGCTTTGCACTAGTCCAGGTAGATGACATCCGTTGTTTTAATGTCTTTTTAAACTTTATAAAACATTAACAAGAAATCAAAGGTATATTGCCCTTCTTTTTAAGCTGCAGAATCATTAGATAATTTAATCTAAATTGTTAAATTGCAGAATATATAAACAACTCCCATGAAATGAGGAATATAAACATATACTTTTGAGGGGAATATAGACCAAGAAAAGCTGCCAGACATAGCTATAATCACTCAAGTGATGACTACAAGACAATGAAATATTTCTTCTTATGAAAGTGTAAAATCTGGAGAATAACAAACAAGGTGATGACAAAAATTTGTCAAGGCAAATCTCATCTAACCAACCTAGTTTTCTTCTGTTACAGAATAGCTGATTTAGATAATAAAAGACAATTTTTTTTTCTAAGATATCTATTTACTAAAATAAGAATCTTGGATAACAAAGGGATTTATGATCCGAATGAAATTGTTGTAAAATTGATGGACAACTGGGTGAAAATCTATATTCAGGGAAAATTATCAATGAGTTGCTATCAACCTGAAATTAAGAAATTGTGGTCTTTACTCTTAAGTTTGCATATATTCATCATTTTTTTAAAAAATGTAGTAGATTTCTACATCAGAAGTAGAGAAATTTGCAAAGACTTTGGATGTCATTGGAAATAAAATATAAACCTAATATTAAGTGAAGAAGTGCTCCAAAATCCATGCAGGACATTTGCTAAAGAAAGTACAAAGTATTTCTATATGATAGAAAGGTGTTATCTCCATTAGGAGGTGGAGGAAAATAGCCAGGCAGCAATAGCTAGTTTTAGAGTGGTCCATAAGTTGAATATGGGTCAAAAGGGTGGTGAAAAAAAGTGCTCTGTAAGGAAAGAAGAAAAGGAAAAAAAAAAGTCTTTGACTGGACGTGTTATCTGGGAAAAAAAAAACCTCCATAAAAGTACAACAACTATCTAACAGACTGTAATTTTGCAAAAGCCAACAATATTTCTAGGAACAGCAAAGAATTCCCCCTCAGCATACTGCTGTGCAGTTGTAAACCGAATTACAGAACAACAACTTTTGGTAGATTGCATTTTACTTTTTGTTGAAGTGTCTTTTGAAACAATAACATAATTCAAAAGATCGTTGAAGCAACATGAACAGAAAAATATACCCAAACGAAGAGAAAACAAGAAAAGCAAGGTAAAAAGCAAATTTTGATAACTACTGAGTTTTCAAACTCAATAACCCACAAAGATAGAGGATGGTAAGTCATTTTCTTGTGATATTTTCCTCCTCTAAGCCTAATATGTTCCAAATGTGTCTGTGGGTATCACACACACGTACCCTTAGAGATGTGTACCCTCCCCTACATGCACACACACCACTTCACATGTTGAAGTATCATGTGTGCTGCTATCCACACATTTTCACAGCTGCAGTTTTAGCATGGCCAGGTCAGAAGATTCCCTCAGGTACTTCTCAGTCTCAGAGATATTAATTCAAAAGCCGTTCCTTTATTAGCAACAGGTACAGAATCCACCCTGGCAGAGGAGCTCAAATTATCTGTTAAGATACAACCATTCACCAGGCAAATTATCAATATGGGTGCTTTGCCTCTGTAAACTCTGCTTACCTGCAAGCAGCTAGCACTCAATTAGCTGTTCTTTAACTGCTAGTATTTCTAAGGCTTTCTGCTTTACATAGAGAAGTTATGTGAAGGTTACTTGCTCAGGGTTTTGGGGGGTTTTTATTCCCCCTTCTTTGACCTGTTCCTTATTTAAAGTCTGAAGTATACAGAAGCTTAGAGAAGTTACTTGTTTGTTAATTTTAATTCTTGTAAGAATTTAAGGCAGGGGACTGCCTGCAGCTTCCTCTCTTCACAGGACACTGAAGCAGGTAACAGGTTTAGCGGTAATGAAAGTACCTGTAATACAGAAAGGGAGCTTGGTTCAATCATGCTTTTGGACTTCTGACTGAAAAAAAACCCCACATATGTTTTTTTCTGAAAAGTAAGACATGACCTGAAATCCACTGGAAATATGTATCAAACTTTATTCAGTGAAATATTTGTATACGTGAAAAAGAACTTAAGGGGAAATGTCTGCACAAAAAAAAAAAAAAAGGTTATGTTTAACAGTACTCATCTTTTCCCTACTTGGGGAAAAAAAAATAAATTCTAAATTGTCACTTCTGTGTATTGACTCTTTTCTAACTCTGTTATGAGAGCTTGATAATCACATCCTTCCTAAGTGAGAAGATAGCTACGTTATTCGCTGGCAGATTTGCAAATAAAGTATCTCAACATTTCCTTATTACTAAAAACTTCAGCAATTTAATGGCTTTCTGTTAAAATTCTGGGCTGAAATTCCTGCCATAGAGATTACAAAGTTTCGCCCAGATTTTCTTATTAGTTTGTACACCAGTGATAGATATATTCACTGTTAGCTTTTTAGGATCAGGGAATAAGGGCCTGATTATAAATTAGTGCTCAAGTGAATTTTGGCATCCAGTTTCACCTAAATGTTTACAAGCCCTTTTTTCTGTGTCCCACTCAGATTTTTCTTTGAAATGTTGCAGACTTAAAACAATTTTTTTAAAAAAAAAAACAGCTTGCTTTGTTGTCTCATGCAAAGAGTTTACCAGAGTGAGTTCATTTAGTCCAAAAGTTTTAAACTGCAGAAAGCTATCGCTTCTCTGATTGTTTGTCTTCTGAGATGGCAAATGTGTTGACAGAATAACAGCATTGCTTATAAAGATGTACTGGTTTGTAACATGTTTTGCATGTTACTGTGATTTTAAAGGTAGAGATTAAGAGAGCTGAATTCTGAGTTGCATTATTTAGGATTTAGGAGGGAGAGAGAGTTCCAGAAAACTGGTGCTACATTTGTTCCATATTTTTATCAGACACTTAAGTGGGCCAGATAGGCTCTAAAACTAGTCATCTCAATAACCTACAGCTAGTTTAAAACCATGGATAATTCATTACTTGCATGTCTCTAGTAGTTAAGCATAGCATAAAGATTACAACAGAACATGAATTGCTTACTGTCACTTTCACTTTACAACTTTCAGCTTTGACCCTACTTTTAAGACTTCCCAATTGACATACATGGTGTCTATGCATAAAGCAATTTAACTCGCTCAGGACGCGTGATTACCAGTTGCCTTTCTGCTGAAGGTTTTTCTGTTGATGTGGGGCTGACAATTGCAGTCTCTTGCCTCAGTGCTTCCTGTGTTGTGCAAGTAATCTCTGCTGACATACCATCTATTTTAAACTAATGCCTGCTCATTTTTCATCCTTCTGTTTTGACTCCTGACAAAAGCACATATTCCTGTGAGAGACAGGAAGGTAGGAGACGAGGGAGCATCTCAGAAAGAGTGAAAACTTTGTTTAAAGAGCATAAATTAATCCCATATCACACACTGTAAGTGACATGCAATTGCTTGTTGTTATCAGCCATTAAACCTTGAAAGCTATTGTATGCAAAAAGAGAAAAGAACATAAATAATAGAGATAAGCTCTTCAAAGCCCTGGATGCCTGCAAACCTTTTGTGAACTGTATTTTCACTTTCCTAGATGAGGTGCATGACAGCTGTTATTCTTCAACTGAGGCAGTGGATGGAAACCCAGATCTTGTGCTTTGGTTATGTACTAGCAAATTCATAACTGCAGTATTTGATGGTCTCACAAGTACTGATAAGTTTTTATTTCAATGCCTTTGTGAATTATGGAAAAGTGGCCTCCAATGTGAGGATAGGAAACTGGTGCACAGAGAGATGAGAGGACCTTCTGCTGTTGCACGGTGTGCCTGGAGCAGATTTAGGAAGAGAGGAAGATTTTCCAAGTCCCCAACCAGGCATCTTTAGCAAGTGTTGGAGACAAAAGTATGTCTTGAAGTAGACATGACCAGCACAACAACCCTCATCAAGCAATTACCTGGGGCTTCCCCCAGTCTCACACAGCTGCAGCTCTGTGTGAGGCTATTTCCACTCTTGTACCCTTTTCCTGCCTTCTTCCTGTTGTTCGTTCTGTAAACATTTGTTCTGGTTTTATAAAGTGAGGGGGGGGCCTAAGGTGGCAGCTTCTGTAGGAAACTGCTAGAAGTTGCTCCCCTTTGTTCACTGGACTCGGCCGGGCCTAGGGCGGACCAAGGCCGAGCCAATTGGTAGCAGAATGTCCCATGAAAATGCCTCTGCGATAACGTATTTAAGAAGGGGAAAACAGGAAAAAAAAAAGAGAAGAGAAGATGTGAAGCAGCTGAGCGGGGGCAGAGAAGGGGAGGTGCGAGCCTTGTGGGCCTTGCAGGCCTCACCCTCTGGCCTCGCGCTGGGCAGCCAACTGGGCCCAACTCAGCCCGGCCTGGCTGCAAGAAGTGGAGCTGAGATGAGATGTGAACAAGATGTAAAAAGGATCCTGAGAGGCGTCTGCCAGCCTGTTGTGAGGAACAGCTGCAGATGCCAAGGTCAGTGGAGAAGGAGGGGGAGGAGTAATGCGTCTCCTGGACAAGATTCCCCTGCAGCCTGTGGTGACGACCATGGTGGAGCAGGTTGTCCCCCTGCAGTCCATGGAGGTCCAGGGAGGGGCAGAGATTCACCTGCAGCCCATGGAGGATCCCACACTGGGGGAGGTGGATGCCTGAAGAAGGCTGTGGCCCATGGAGGGCCCGCTGCGGCAGCTGTTCTGGAGAGACTGCACCCCGTGGAAGAGATGACCCACGCCGGAGCAGTTTCACAAAGGACTGTGGCTCGTTGGAGGGACCCCACGATGGAGCAGGGGAGGAATGCGAGTTCTTCCCCCGACGATGACACAGCGGCGTAAAACAACACGTGATGAACTGACTGCAACCCCCATTCCCTCTTCCCCCCCTGTGCCGCTCAGGGTGGGGGAAGGTAGTAGAGATAATGTTAAGCCTGGGAAGAGGGAGGAGTGAGGGGGAGGTTATCTTGTTTCTCTGTCTCATTCTCCTGCTAGTTTTAGAAATAAATGAGTATTTTTCCCCAAGTTGAGTCTGTTTTGCCCATAACGGTAACTTTAAGGATTTCTCCCCGTCCTTATCTCAAACCTGGAGCCGTTTTTTTTTTTCCTTATATCATCTCTCCCTATATTCTCAGAGCGTGGGGGGAGCAAGAGAGATACTGCGTAGTCTGGTCCTGATCAGGGCTGAACTACGACAACATTTTACACCACCACAGCTATTAGAGCAGTGGCTTCCTTCACCATGATGGAGCTCAGAAATAATGACATACTCCTGTGAATTTTATAAACTCCAAGCAGACTTGTCAGAAGCACTGCAATCCAAGATTTCTGATGAACATGCATCTGTGCTGATAGGTATTCCTGTTCTCTGTGGAAGGCCCCTGAGTAATACCATAGTGATGCATCCATCTTACATCCAAATGAAGTATTCAAACACTTACCCAGTTTGTTTATTCTGGGATACCTGGAATTTATGGGCTTTACTGTGATGTTTAATCCCAGATTCCCTTACAGCATACGACATTCCCAAAATCGAGCAGCAGGCACCTTTTCTGAGTCACCTTAAGAGCAGAGGAAATTGCAAAAACCTGCTATGACACTCCACTTACGGAGAGGAAAAATACATGTATATGGGATTTTTGGTAAGCCCAGCTCAAGCTGTCTGAATGAAGAGCAGCCATTCAGATAGGCTCTTGAGAGCTGCTGGAGCTCTTATCCATCCCTGCTAGGACAGACGACCCAAGCAATAGCAAAGCAATCAGATGAAATAGGCTCTGAAACTCATAAAGCAGATGTGGACAATATGATTCATACTACTTACTGTTGTAAATACTATGATAGACTTGCAACGCTTTGCAGATGTGAGACACCTAGGCTTCAGCATTTGCAATTTTTCTCCTCTCTTTGTAATGAATACAGGTGAATTCTTTCACAAGTCAGTTGATAAGAATTTTTCGTTGTAATCTTAGCATCTGCCTTTAAATGTGAGGGAACAGCTTGATATCTGAAGATTTCAGCAACCATGTCACAGGATGTGACGACAGTGCTTTATAGATATGTTTGTTCCAGCATTTCTTCCTGCAGCCGTATTTCTATATGCAAATGCCACACTCCAATTTTAAGAGATGATTAGAACACATTTTTGCCTGTGCCTTCTTTTTTGGCTGAATTATGCCGTGGGATGAGTAAGTGATACTTTTACTGGCATAACCAAGGGTGGCATTTTGCCATTCGGATTTAATCACATACACTGATTCTATAAGTAAGTAATAAGTAAACAGATTTCTTTTGTGGCTGAGCCGACAAAACTGTTTGATGGCGTTTCTTTTTAGAGTGATCCTATTACAAATATTAACCTGATTCAATGTTGTGCGTAGTCTTTACAGGAGGATGTACTAAAAATATCCTTTTTATAATCTTGACTCTGTTCAGCCTAGTGCAATAAACGTCCTGTGTTAAATTAGCTACTTCTAGAAACCTCTGTTTGATGTCCAGCACTGCATTTTTGCATTTTAGGTTATTTGCATCCTTTGAAATTATTTCATTTTTCAATAACTATCTACTACTTTTTATCTTCAATTTGAACAGATGGCTCTAAAGACAAAAAAGTCCACATAGCAGCTTTTTAGCTAGTGGTTAATAATATCAGTTATTATTTTGCTGCTGCAGCTATACATCAAGGGGAAAACAGTTATTGCTACTGCTTCTTAGCATATAATCCGACCAGTGTTTGAATCGCAGTCTTCCAACTGAGAGGAAATGCAAAACAGATTTAAGTTACAGGTGATTTTTCCCATTTCAGGTAATGCACATCTGTGCCTTGTTTGATTTTTAAGATCTTCTTATCAACATAAAGACTAGTTTATTTGTTGTATCTCTATCTGAACTTTATTCCTCTGTGAGATGTAAAAGCAATTGCTGCTGTATTCTTAGCTATCGGTATTGCCCATGAGAGATATTATGATCCTTCCAAGGGCTCTTCTTCATCTAAAGTAGCCCCCTTGAGGCATTTTAGCAATTAAAATGAGTGACTAGAGGCTTTCATGATTTAATTTATACACTATTCAAACATTACTTAGGCAATGCTTTCATTTGGATAAATTTGCATGAGCATAATGGAAATTCCCCAGTTTTCCCCTGAAAATTTGAGTTCTTCCACCATAATGCTGTCTCAATTCACTTTCTGCCTGGTGATTTGCGTAGAGTGGGAGAGTCGTGCACCTCTACACATACATAGTTACACCAGTGATGGGTGAAACTTTAAAGGTCCAGTGTAAAGGACAATGGAAAAAGAAATCCAGATAGCAGGGCTTCACTAAAATTATTCAGATTTTGCAGGTGTACAAAGATAAGGTTACATCTCAAGACAATAATCTTCCCTGTACTACTAGTTTTGGGTTAGGCTGATAATATTTTTGCTGCTGTAATTCAGGCCCTGCTGTTCACCACAGTCTTTCAAAATTTCTTAGTGACAGGACTTAGTAGGAGGGATAATCTCTATTAGCGGCACAGCTATTGTAACACGCTATCGATTCAGCCTGTCTCTGCAACGTGAAGAGTACTGTACGTATGCTTAGATGATAAGTAAATACGTATTATTTATATATTAGGTATCCACACTGAGCATATGCTGTGAGAATGTACTTATCTTTGAGCAAGGCATTTGGTCATTCCATTAGTTTACAGAGAAGTTGCTTGAATTTTCTGAAGAAAATTTGCAAATCATATTCATATGCTTGTTCTTATACTTTTATACACATATCCCTTTTCTTTTGTCCTTTTAAAAAGGGACTGAAAAGTTAAAATAGGTAATAATCTATTTCTTTATTTGGTTCTCCATAAAAGACTCTGTAAAATTCTTTTATTCAAGCATATGCATATTTTGAATGAAAAATCACTGCATCAGAGGCAATGCCTCCAGCTGAAAGTAGTTCCTTGGTGCTGGGCTGCTACAAAGGTAATGCATGTTTTGAAAATGGTTGCTAGAAATGACAAACCAGGAGGCTAGCTGTCAGGTCCCATTTCAAAGTAGAGATTAGAAACAAAAGTGAACATACTCCTGCTTGACTGAAGAGAGAATGCAAACTAAAATTATTGCTTATTTTGTGTATGAACTGTTTATTCTTCACATATTTTGAACACATCTATTAAAAAAATGATCCTTAGACTTGCTGAGACTAAACATAGTACATTTCCCAGGACACCTACACAGGGAATCTGAATTGGCCACATTATTAAGGATGAAGAAGCACATCTGTTATGTATGGGAGAGTAAGAGTGTGTGTGAGACAGAAAGACGCTGCTGGTTTCTTCTGTGTACCTGACTGTGCTCTGTTAATAGATTTTCATTGCTTCTGGAACTTAATGATCACAACATGCTATGCACATCTGCTCCACTTCTATCTGCAGGCGGACTGTGGTTTAAAGACAGTGGATTGCTGTTGTGTGCTTTTACCTTGAGATCTGGTCTTTGTTCTGTCTGGGCGGTTTGCTTGTCTTCAACAGCAGCTGCACAGAGAGAGAGGCTCATGCATGCACACATATGCATGGATGTATATTGACATGCAGAGTTGGATAGGATAATTACTTTGTAAGTATGATAGGGAACAGAAGGTCCAAATAATTACAAAGTTGTAATGTAGAAACAGGAATTTTAGTACCTAGGCAAAAGTAAAGGCAAAAAATCCTCACAAAAGCTAAATCTCCTTTTACATGGGATTTAATTCAAATCACAGAGCATAATACCTATTTGTAGGTTTTAACCTGGGAATAAGCACTACCCAAAAAATGCCACAGAATGACAACAATCAAAATCAGCCCCAGCTAGGAAAATATTTTAAGCAAGTTTAAGCAGCTTGAACAGGTGACAATCTGTGAGTTTCATGCTGAGACAATGAAACTTAGCTATAAGCATTTTCTATGTTTACAAGCCTCTTTAGGCGTAAAAACTCTGGTATCATTATAAAAAACTGGTATTTAAATACATATTTAAACCCATTACACATTGAAATCAGTTTTACAAGTATTGTTTTTCCCTAAAGCCTTGGATTCTGGGCTGCACAGTTGGACCTCCCACCAAGCACTGCAGGTGAAGTCCTCAGCTGGTGTAAATCACTGTAACTCCCCTGATTTCTGAGGTAAAACATCCAATTATTGACCTACAGGGATGAATATCCCAGCTGTCATCTGCTTAAGCTATTTTTGTCAACTAAAGTGGTTTTCAAACTAAGTTTATTTTTAATTATTGTATTTATGTAGCTATATTTGTCGCTGGTGATCAACAGATTTACGCTAGTGTAAGACCTGGCTTGCTGAGAATGTAGTTTGCAGCACTGAACACATGGCAGTAACAGTCTGTAACTATCCCTTTGCGGCCCCGATCACATTTTATTTGTGCCGAATTTCCCATAGTGGCTGCTGTTACAAAAGACCTAAAAGGATTATGGAACATTTGCTTTCTTTTTGAATTGTTTTTTATTTTCTTTTGTTTGAAGTTACCTTCCTGCACTGAAGGACAGTGGGTTTATCTTCACCTTGAGAATATTTTGTTGAATTAATAGGTTTAAAATTTCTTCACAAAGATTAGTTTCTCCACTGTTATTGAATCTTTTATTAAAAATTAACTTTGCCTACAGTTATATATGAATCTTCCAACACTGCATGATACATACACAGCGTAACAAGGGGAGGACAAAAAGAAGAGACACAACAAGTACAAGTTCATAGACAATAATGTCAAAAAGAGATCACATTTAAGTGAATATTGTTCTCCCTTGACAACCTTTTTCTCACGGTCAACTCTGTTAATGTTTCACTCTGGATATATTTTACCCAGAATCATTGAACTTTGGGAAAGAGATTAAAGGTTCTTGGGTTCATCACAAAAGTGAGACCATTCCTATTAAATACAACAGTGATGAACAGTGAATGTAGAAACCTCTATGATACCAGCTCAATACATCAAAATAATACTTTTTCTGTGTAAAAAATTGAATCCTCATGAGACTAATGATAAATATAGGCAGGTGGAAAATATTTATCAAAACATTTTAGCATTTTGGTAAAAGTTTTTTTTCCAGTGTTTTTTTTTTTTTATGAAGAAGAAGAAAAAATTTCATAATGTTATTCTGTATCACTTTATTAAAGTTATTAGAAAGAGAGGGATGTTAAAATTTGATCATTCTTACTGAGAACCATTTTAAATCCAAACTGTCTTTCAAAGACTGAAAAAAAAAATGAAAAGCTGTTAATATTTATTCCTTATTTTTCACAAACTTTTATATAAAAATACTTGACAATATTCCTATAGTTCTAATGAAAAGTTGCAGAGGACAGAGGAAAGGTATAAAACAGCAGCAATGCAGTTCCCAGTGACTAGAAGAATTATATTTATTTTCTGTGAATTAGCACTTCTCTTGCCAGAATCTGCCAGTTATAATGACAAAGAATTTTTTAGGGGTATTTTTTTTAGCTGCAGTAATTCGTGACTCAGCAAAGCATCTAAACTCATGTTGAACTGGACAAAAACATTTGTTGCAAAGGCATCTAAACAGAGATTTTTGGACTTTGCTGAATCTGAGCCATAGAGAACACAACCAAAACCAAAGTCTTGGTTTATGTGCTGCAATTTGGGCTTGAATTTTGAGGGAAGTTTCTGATTTCTGAAATACTGGAAATTCTCTGGTAGCTTCTTAATGAGAGAAAATCTCCAAAATAACCCTAAAAGTTTTATTATGTAAAAAAGCTGAATGCAACAATGAATTCAGTTGCCTATATATTTAGTTTGTTTTATTTTCATGTTAAGATTATTCAGCTTCATCTTGATATTAAAACCTTTCTGTATACTGATGGGGTTTTTTTTGTGAAGAATTCCTAGTGATAGCATGAAATTTGCCAGCTTGAAGTTAGTGGTTTACAGTTTGGAAAAAAAATTGGGATCACTCAGTATTTGCATGGGTTGTTGTTTGCTTTAGGTCTTGCAAACAGCTGTTGGCTTTTTTTTCTTTTCTTCCTTAAAATTATTATGATGAAGTGTTGTTAGAAATGAAGCCATCTTTTGTCACATTTGTAGAGAGGAGACATGCTATTATGACCCATGGGAAAACTGCATCTTTCACAGCTGGAGAAGCTTTTAGTCTGTCTGTTTTTCACTCAGTCATGCTAGAAATGAACACACAACTCATAATTTATCCATAGCATACTAGTGCTCTGTTAATCTTTTCTTGAAAGTAAAATACTGGAATGTAATTTTTTTCAGCAAGAAATACTATCCATAGAGCATTCTACACCCACAGAAACATGATATACACAGGTGAGACTCTATTCAGCCTTTGATTTGTAAAGAAAGCAAGTGAATATGGCCTTCACAGAGCTGTTCTGGCCTTTGCCTTCATACCTAATGGGCTTAACATGGAACAAACACCATTAGATTAATTGTACAAGATTTATCTTCTTGAATCCATGCAGAATAAAAATACTCTGTGACTACCAGACCAAAAAAAATGTGACAGGGAAAACAAAACTAAACAAAGAAGAAAAAGTTCAAGTGAATGATCATATTTTACAAATGGTAATTAAACTTGAACCAAAATTAACCTAAGTACTTACGCCTAGCATCAGACGTGTGGTGTGTATGCTGTGCTGGGACCATTGCAATTCTCTGCTGTTTAGGTTGGTGGTAGCACAGTCAAGGGCCATGTACTGCTGGCACTATGGAATTGCTAACGTTGGAGTTGAGCACTTTATTTAGGCTGTTTAGAACCATAGAATGGTTTCGGTTGGAAGGGATGTTGAAGATCATTTAGTTCCAACCCCTATCCCATGGGGCAGGGATACTTTCCAGTAGACCAGCTTGCTCAAAGTCCCATCTAAGTTGGCCTTGAACACTTCCAGGGATGAGACCTCTACAACTTCTCTGATCAACCTGTTCCAGTGCCTCACCGCCATCAGAGTAAATAATTTATTCCTAACATCTCTAATCTAAATCTATCCTTCTTTCTGTTTAAAAACATTACTCCTCATCCTTTCACTACACTCCCTGATCAAGAGTCCCTCCACATCTTTCCTGTAGGCTCCCTTTAAGTACTGTAAGGCTGCTGCAAGGTCTCCACAGAACCTCCTCTTCTCCAGACTAAACAACCCCAACCCTCTCAGCCTGTCCTCATATGGGAAGTGCTCTAGCCCCCAGTCATCTTTGTGGCCTTCCCCTGGAGTTGCAGGTCCATGTCCTTCTTATGTTGGGGATCCAATAGCTGAACACAGTACTCCAGGTGGGGTCTCACAAAAGCCAAAGGGGAGAATCAGCTTCCTCAACCTGCTGGACACACTTCTTTTGATGCAGCCCATGATGTGGTTGGCTTTCTGAGCTGTGAGAACACATTGCCAGCTCATATTCATATTTTCATCTAAGTCCTTCTCCTCACAGCTCGCAATCCACTAATCACCCACCCTGTATCCATGCTTGGGAATGCCCCAACCTTGCACTTGACCTTGCTTGACTTCATGAGGTCCACGTGGGCCCATATTTCAAACCTGTCAAGGTCCCTCTGGATGCTATCCCTTCTGCCAACATGTCAACTGCACCACATACCTTGGTGTTATCTGCAAGCTTGTAGACAGTATAGTCAATCCCACCATTCATGTCCCCAGCAAAGATACTAGATAATACTGGCCCCAGTACTGACCCCTGAGGGACACTACTTGTCACTAGTCTCCATCCAGACATTGAGCCATTGACTGCAACTCTTTGAGTATGCCCATCCAGCCAATTGCTTATCCACTCAGTGGTCCATCCATCCAATCCATATTTCTCCAGTTTAGAGATGAGGATATAATGCAGGACAGTATTATCAAATGCTCTGCATAAGTCCAGGTAGATGGATGCTTTTCCCTTATCTACCAATGCTGTAACCCCATCGTAGAAGGCCACCAAACTTGTCAGGCATGATTTGCCGTTAGTGAAGCCATGTTTGCTGTCATCAGTCACCTCCTTATTTTCCATGTGCTGTAGCATAGTTTCCAGGAGGATCTGCTCCTCGATCTTGCAAGGCACAGAGATGAGACTAACTGGCCTATAGTTCCCTGGGTCTTCCTTTTTTACCTTTTTAAAATGAGGGTTATGTTTCCTCTTTTGCAGTCACTGGGAACTTCACCAGTCTGCCATGACCTTTCAAATGTGATGAATAGTGGCTTGGCAACTTCACCTGTCAGTTCCCTCAGGGCTTAGAGATGCATCTCGTCAGGTCCCATGGGCTTGTAGACATTCAGGTTCCCTCAATAGTCTTGAACCTAATCTTTTCCTGTGGTGGGCAGGATTTAATTCTCTCAGTCTCTGCCTTTGATTCTGTGAATTGGGTGGTGTGGCTAAAAAACTTGCTGGTGAAGGCAGAGGCAAAAAAAATTGTGGAGTATCTCAGCCTTCTCCATGTCAGTTGTAGCTAGGTGTCCTATTTCAGTCATTACAGGGGGTACAGTTTCTTTCATCTTCTTTTGTTGTCCTATGTACCTGAAGAAACCCTTCCTGCTATTTTTCACATCCCTAGCCAAGTTGAGCTCCAGCTGTACCTTGGATTTCCTGACCACCTCCATGCACTCTCGGGCCACATCCCTATAATCTCTCCAGGATGTGTATCCCTGCCTCCACTGCCTATTTTGGTTTTTTGTTTTAGTTTGGCTAAGAGGTCTTCACTTAGCCAAGCTGGCCTTCTATCTCCCCTGCCCAACTTCTTGCATGTTGGGACTGAGAGCTCTTGCACCCTAAGAAAAATGTCTTTAAATATTTCCCAGCTCTTATTTGCTTCTTTGCCTCCGAGGGCAGTTTCCAAATGGATCCCACCACTAGCACCCTAAACAGCCAAAAGTCTGCCTTTCTGAGGTTTGGGGTACTGACTTTACTTTTTACCCATGTTGTACCACTCAAGACTGAGAATTCCACCAGGGCATGATCACTGCAGCCCAGGCTACCTCCAATCATAACCTCTCCAATACGTTTTTCTGCATTAGTGAGCAACAGGTCCAGCAGTCCTTCTCCTTTAGTCAGCTGTACTATGAAGTTCTCCTAGTTTCCTGGACTGCTTGCAGTTCATTGTGCCACTTTTCCAGTAGCTGTCAGAGTGATTGAAGTCCTCTATCAGGATCAGGGCCTGTGAGCATGATGCTTTCTACAGTTACAGAAATAACTCTTCACCAGTCTACTTTTCTTGATCAGGTGGTCTGTGGTAGACACCAATCACAAAGTTTCCTTTGTTGGCTTGATCTCTAATTTTCACCCATAAGCTCTCTACCTGTGCATTGCTGTCCTTCAAAGACAATTTTGTACAATCAATCCTATTTTTAACATAGAGGGCAACTCCCCCACCTCTCCTTCTTTGCCTGGGCCTTCTGAATAGTTTACAGCCATCAATGACAGCACTCAAATCATGCGATTTATCCCACCAGGTTTTTGTGATAGCAATCAGGTCATAGTTTTCCATCTGGGCAGCAGCTCCCAGCAGCTCCCAGCTGCTCCTGTGTGTGCATTGGTACAGAGGCACTTCAGCTGGGCTATCAGCCACATTCCTTTTTTAGAGGAGCTCACCCTAACTGCTTTGTGGCAATCCATAGGTGTTTCCCTGTTGCTGCCTAATGCCTCACCAACCCCTGGCTCTTTCAAATGCTTAGAACTCTATCCCCTTCCGCTGCTGAATCTAGTTTAAAATTCTGTTCATAAGTTCAGCCAGTTTATTGCCTAGGATACTCTGCCCTGCTTGGTAACTTGAGCCCCACCAGCTGTGAGCATGTCCAGTTTCTCAAAAGTATGCCCAAGATTGTAGAAGCCAAGAAATTCAGCATGGCATCAGCTATGCAGCCAGTCATTCATCTGTTCAATTTATCTCCTTTTTCTCAAACCCCCTTATTTGACTGGGAGGATAGAGAACACCACCTGTGCTCCTGATGCCTTTAACATCTCTTTTTGACATTTCTGAGTTGCCTCACTGCAGCATCATTCGACCCTACTTGGAATAGTAGGAAAGATGATAGTCTACAGGCTCTATCAGGTTAGCAGTCTCTCCATGACACCATGTAGTTCAGCTGATAGTTGCCTTGACTTTGGGCTAAGAATCTTAAATAAGCAAAAAGTCTTAAATCTACATCTTGTTTTCACTTTAGTGAAAAAGAAGTCCGAAGGAAAGATTTGCAGCTGCTTTTCCAAACGACTGATAGTGCTAAATGAGGTCAGGAAAGACTAACTGGATCCTCCACTAACTAGCACACCATTAATTAAAAAAAAAAAAAAAAAAGAGGAGGTGGTTACATTCAACAGACATATGGTCCAAGATTATTTGAAAAGAATCATTAACCATAGGGACAGTAGATTAATAATTAAGGTCTCATACAAAACAATGACACTGACTCACCAGATATAAAATATATGTTTATATTACATTAATATTACATTACATAATCCTTGTTACCACTCTACCACGATCTCTTACAAGGCTGATGTTGTTTTACTGGAAGTATCACTGTGACATAACAGAATCATTCTGCTGGAAGATATGATGGCCCATGGAAAAGAGGGAATTAAATCTCTTTCCTAAGGGAACTGAACACCAACTCCACAGTAAGTTTATGAATTAGTAGTCTTTTTTTCCATACATTATTTTATTAATTAAGAAAGAAATGGGACAGCAAGAGTTACTATGGAAGGTGTATTTCAGAGTTGTTTAAATCTTAATGAAGGATACAAAGTGTGACTCCTTCTATTATGCTCATGAGTAACAGCGCTTGTCTATGAGAAACTAGTAAATAACTAATTTTATTTTAAAAATGAATAGTCAAAACATCTAATGTCCTGTTTTCAAGCGTGTGAAATGTCCTGTAAGCCACTATAACTCTACTGGCTTCATCTTACTATTGAACTCATGTACTTTTCCAAATGCAGTACTATTATTATCTGCTGTTTAGTATTCTGGTTTCTGCTGTTCTCTCTATGTTTTGGGAATATAGCTCCAGAAAGTGAGGAATTACACTCTCATGAAGTATTTTGAATGCAATAATATTGGGAAGAAGAGTTCCTCTCCTGTGTAGATCCAGACTGATACAGTAACTTCAGTCTGCCAACATATTTTCTATGCACAACAGCATGCAAATCAAAGAACGTGGTCTCCCTATACCTCTTGCATAGGAATGTATCCTTATATGTTGTAGCACTTCAGTTAGTGTTTTTCATATCCCTTAAATATGTTGGGAAGGCCACTGCTTTTCTTTTTTTTTTTCCTCAGGAAGATTAAAAAAAAAATATAAGCTCAGCCAGTATCAATGCCTGCATGAGGCTATATTTTCATAAAATGAATGACACAGTTGCTGATATTAGATCTTCTTTCATTTATTGAAAAAAGTCACTGACAACTATAAAACCGCTTTCCACTAAATTGTAGATATTTAAAACTTAATTAAGTTTAATAAGTAGATCTATTCAGAACAGCCTGAAAGAAATTTGGAGTGCCTTGAAGGTCATTTACAGTTCTGAAATGCCAAAAAGTGTACAGCCACAGTGAGCAGTGCAAAAACACTTCTTGTGAAGGAAATATTAATTTCTAATGTCTGTTTTATCACTAACAGAACTACATCAGCTCCCCTTCAATATGTAGTTTATGTAGCAGTGGAAACTTGATGTTGCTGTAACATGGAATACAACTTCAGAATGGGGGAGGCATACTTCCCCCTCTGTTTTCATCTTTGTTGAAAACAGTGGTGGTGTTAAATATCTAGAATAATTACGTACTTTGGGACTTTTAGGTAATAACTACTGTACTTACTATTTGATTTAGCATGTATGCTTGCATATTTTTGTACTAAATCCAATGGCATAGCATACATATACTATATTTTTCATCTCATTATATCTCATATATCTCTACTGTAGAGCTGCAGCAAGCTTCAACTGGAATCAATCAAAAGGCCTGCCTAATGTAACAGAGGGTTACAGACCATCCCTGCACTCTGTTGCTTAACATCTAAAATTATTATCTTTTGCTCCTCCTCCTTTAGATAGTATCAGTAAAATTCTAAAGTCCTGATTGTTCTAAAGTCTTTACAAACTGAAACACTTATTAATAGAACTGAGGACTGACTTAGCAAACTTTGCTCTTACTTAAAGTGTGAGTCTCACGGGAATTTGCAGGCCTACTGGAATTACGTAGTGTATGTTCATATATAATTATAAAGTTTCAAAAGATTTTTTTTTTTCTGAGAACATAATACTTTTTTTTTTCCCCAATTTAATTTTACTTTTTTTAAAGCAATGTTATAAGGGATTTGACCTAGCAGTTATAGTTAATTAGAAAAATATAAAGTTTTCAGAAAAAAAAACCTTTAAAGACATTTAAAATAACAGTTTTTATCTTCCAAAAAGGCATGTTCTATGATGGAAAATTGAAAGTGTTAATTAAAAGTTGTTTCAAGAAATATGACATCTTCGCTTAGATGTGTTCTTACTGTACTTTTCTTGGTACTAGCCATTTAATGATCTCTTTTCTCTACCTGCATCTTTCAATATCAGAAAATGAGGTGTTGAGTGGTGTGATTGCATTGTTGAATATATGTTTTGACTCCTCCTAAGAACAATAAATGTAGGATTATAAGTCATTAAATTGAAAATTTCACTTCAGGTTGATGGTTCTGACTGATTAATAGAATATACAGTGAATTGTCAATTAATACTTCAAGGTTTCTCAAACCTTAGTTGTTTTAAACTACTTCAAAATTAACAAAAGGAATAGCTAAGAAAGAGAGGGAGAAAGAGGGAAGGAAATTGATGAATCTTGATCCTTTCTAGGAAAAGAAATAGACAAATGTTTTGGTTAAATGTCCATGATTAGGAGTGCCCTAAGACAAACTCTTGTTTAACAAAGATTTTTGGCAATTTAAGTGAACGGTTCTGTGTTGACATGTAAACACTAGGAATGTTAAATTTCAGAATCCACTGTGGAATGCCCCTCCCTCAAAATTAGCATGCACTGCTAGAAGGTGTTTGTGTTACTTCCTTTGTGTTTACAGGAACGATCAATAAAAGCAACAGGACTTAGTTGCATAAATATGCATATATACATATATACATACATAAATATGCATATATACGTATCATACATATATAAACACATTGTGGTCTGGAAATCCTTGGAAACTTGGGCCAAGTTTCACAAAGCCAACAAGATACTTTGGGTTTCTTGGATTCAACAGATCAAGGACTGTTATACTAAAACCCTTGGAGAGATCCCTTCCCTCTTGTTGTATTGCCACTTAATTTAAACCAAAGTACCAAAAATAGGGGTAACAAGCAACAGAAGGGAAGGAAGTGATGGAGTAGGAATATGTAGTGAGATCATACCATATAGGTACTTACTTAAATGAGAAAATAAGGAAAAATCCTCTGTCTCAGCTCCCCAGCTTAGCTGTCTACCAATCTGTGTTTATCTTCAGACCCAGCAGAAGACATAATCTTGAGAAAAAGTTTCTGAGAAGAGAAACTGATAGTGAAACTGATATTCAGAACAATTAGAAGGCATATTGAACTGCCCTATTTTTGGAGAACTTTTCATCTTTTCTGGAGATGACTTATCCTAAATGACTCTTCCAAAGCCTCACACTGAGTGGCAGAGAGTAGAAACTCAAATTTTACTCTGTTGCCCTCATTAAAAAAAAAATACTACTTCACTTGAGGTGAAGTTACAACCTATTCAATCACACTTGAATAGGAAGTGCACATAAATCAACAGCCTTGTAATCTCACAGCTTCTGTGCAAAAGTGGATGATGTTTAACATTTTGATAGAATGGAGTTTTAACTGCATGGCTCCTATGTGGCTTCATAAAAATGCGAATGAATTACTTAAACATGAAAATCAATGCCTGCACAATGCATTATATCCAGAAATACACAGCATAGAAACATGACACACTAAGGAAGTACTCAGTGACTTCCCATTCTTACAATTGCCTTATACACGTCTGTTTGTGACTATCAAGGTTGTGCACAGTACTGAGGACTGGGTTTAATGATTCAGTCCCTGGGTAGGTGCCCTTTCTCGCAGACTGCTTCCTGCAGGTGTGGACATGTATACTGTTCTATCCCTTTAATTTACAAAGCCCCAGCTCAACCCAAGAGTACATAGATGTTGATCTTTCCTCCACCTTTCTAAAGCATTAAATCCTCGGATGCAAACATTGCATTCTGTTACCTGAAGACAGTCACCACACTTTTCCCATTCTTGTAGGCGTAGAAAAAAAATTTAGCTGCACCACCATATCCAAAATCATTATTATATGGATTTAGATCTGCATAGGTACTTTAAACCAGATTCTGTAGTGCACCAGAACACACTCAATCCCTCTTTACCTTCTACATGCTTATAACATCTTCAGGACACGTTAGGCCACTGAATGCTATCAAAGCAATCACTTTCCTCCCATAGAAAAGGAGAAGCAGAAACACAAAAATGCAAAAACACCTCTAGCCAGTTAAGACAGAAAGATGCCCCAGTACTAGAATTACTCCGTGGCAATTTAGTGGTGCTGTCATCTGCATATTTATGGTCTAAATTACCCCACATTTTAAATAACATTTTTCGAGCTACATTCCAGAATAGCAACCATAAACATTACATGTTATGTACAGTTAGAGCTTGGATTTGCCCTTACTAACACAGATAGGTGTGTCTATCTACATCCACATGTACCAGAAAATCAGTTAATATGTATTAAGCTTGTGGAGTAGGAGGGAGGGCTGAATCTGGAGACAAGTTGTTTCTTTAACTTCTGGGGTTCCATTGCTGTCAGAAGGGAGCAATTCAGTTTCAGGAATATGAAAAAAAACTCAGTCTCTATTTTTCTCAGCACAGCACTCTGAAATTTCACATGGAGGGGAGCCCTTCTTGCCATGTGTAAGCTGCCGTGGTGTTTCAGAACATATGGTATGTAAGATCACACACTGTTCTATGTCTCCTGCCGTGGGTAAGAGCAGCAGGGTGAGCGGAGGAGCAGAAGGTAACATTAATTCCAGATTTGCAAGCACTTCTAGTTGGATAATATTACCTTACTTTAGTGTAAATGATACTAATAGAAAAATTAACACAGTGTGGCACATAGCGTAAGAGCGCTAAGCTTTGGAAGGGAGGCTGATCTTAGGCAGGACCTTTATCCTTCTCTCTTCCTTGAACCAAGTTCCTAAGTGCAGAGCCATGGGAGACCTTACTCAGTGAAGTCTCAGGCACAGAAGGCATGGAACATCTCATCTTGGTCTGTGTCCTCTGTCACTGAGCCACCTGCCATTTCAGCAATCATCCCACATTTTATTTTGCCTTTTACTACCAAGAAAGAATCACAGAATCATAGAATAGTTAGAGTTGGAAGGGACCTTTAAAAGCCATCCAGTCCAACCCCCCTGCAAGGAGCAGGGACATCTTCAACTACATTAGGTTGCTCAGAGCCTCATCCAACCTGGCTTTCCATGTTTCCAGGGATGGGGCGTCAACCACCTCTCTGGGCAACCTGTGCCAGTGTTCTACCACCCTCAGTGAAAAATTTTTTTTCCTAATGTCTAATCTGAATCTACCTCCCTCTATTTTGAAACCATTTCCCCTTGTTATATCACAACAGGCCCTGCTGAAGAGTTTTTCCCCGTCTTTCCTGTAGTCCCCCTTGAGGTACTGGAAGGCCACTATAAGGTCTTCCTGGAGCTTTCCCTTCTCCAGGCTGAACAGCCCCAACTCTCTCAGCCTGTCCTCATAGGAGAGATGCTCCAGCCCTCTTATCATCTTTGTGGCCCTCCTCTGGACTCTCTCAAAGAAGCAGAAGCGGTTCTTGTTGCTTTTCACGTATCCAACCAGTCTCAGCTCCATTTGAGCTTTAGCTTTCCTCACACCATGTCTGCATGCTTGGGCAATGGTTTCTACATTCTTCCTTTGTATACTTTCCCTGCTTCAACTCACCATATGCAAACTTTTTGTGTTGGAGCTCTATCATGATTTTCCTGCTAGCCAAGTTGAACTCCCAAGACATCTACTTTTCTGCCTAAACCAACATTCTTGTGTATGGATTTCTCCATCTTTGAAGCTTATTTTGTAGTATTGAGTTGCTTTGTGGATGGAATTTCCTCATTCTCATTTATGATCTTATGCTGTATTACTTTTCAGTTTATTCTATCAGTGTAGGAGCCTAATACACTGGGTGTAAGTATTTTCTGTTTGTTTGGTTTTGTTCTACTTTGGAGGTGGCATAGTTAATTTAGTGGCTCCAAAGAGTTAACTGCTGAGATCTCTTGTCTTTTTGTGTTTTGAGAGCAAATTTTATTATAATCATATAGATTCCTAGACTGTAAGCATTGTTATTGCAGAGTGACAGGGTTTGTTAATTGTTATTAGAGTTGCAAAAACCCATTGTGAGATAGAAATCAGTTCTGTACAGATTGAACATACACACATAATCAACTTACTTAGGATAGAGGAGGTTTTCCTATGCAAAAATTCTAGAAGATTTAATTATTTTTTGTTTGCTTTTCATTATTAAACTACTTTTTATGGTAACTACTCTGTGAAAGACAGCTATAAGCTATGTGAAAAAGGAGTCTATTACTCTAGATGGAAAGAAACAAAGTAAGCAACCATGTAAATACAATTTTTCCCTTTCTTCCCTCTCCACTCATTCATTTTGCTGAGGGTACCCTTGCTCTTGCAAAAGAGATAAGCACATTAATTAGAAGGCTCCAACTTAGGACACAGTAGGGATTAGGAGGAGCTCCCTTGAATGGGCGCTGTTGGCAAAAACATGAAAGAGGGAAGAGACTCCACAAGTAATAGGCAGTTCCAGATGTACAAGTGGCAGCTCCAATTTGTTCCTATTTTGCTGGAAATAAAGGGTTAAGAATAAAAGAATTATGGATTTTTTATTTAATTAGATTTATTTAGAGAATAAACACATTTTGTCTGGATATCCTTTCTTATTCAAGTCTCTTTTACCACGACTCACTCCTAGGATAAATAATAGAAAGTACATTAATTCAAAATACTTTGCACTTACAGGGAATGCCTTTAATCTAAGCATTCTTTCTTCTTTCTTCCCTCTCCCTTGTTCTTTTTTTCTGATCTCTTTACCTGCCTAACATATCACACAAAAAGACACTACCGATATGTCAAGGCCACACTTTAGAACAAAATATTCATTTGCAGAGGCTGCAGTCTCCATTCCTTTTTTGAACCACTGCTGCCCAATAGTGTACTTCCATAGCTTGCTAAATCCCATAAGATACCACATCAGCCCTCACACTGAACAAAAATGAATGTGTGTTTTGTTTTGTTTCCATAGCTGACAGCTTTAATGCTCAAAGTGATCATGAAATAATTAGACTTTAATGTGTGATAAGGGTGTCTTTCAGTAGAGGGTATTTTATCTCCTGGGTTTTTTTCAAAAAAAAAAAAAAAAAGGTCTGTGAATTACGATAGAATTTATATTCTAAAAGTTTCAACTCATGATTTTACAGTTGTTTCTGAAGTACTATGACACCAGCATATATACCTGTGCAGCGTACTGTCAATGGTGGTCAAGGAGGATACAGTCTAGCTCTTCAGTTACACATGTCCCTCTCTTACCTCTTGTAGCCATCCTGAAATGATAACTTTTATAAGTAAATATTATGAGCAAGTGAAACTATGAGCTAAACTCATAAAATGTTTCCAGTATTTTGACTTAAATTGACAGTATAAGATGTTAAAATATGTGTGTGTGTATATATATATATGTAAGTATAAAACAGTATAAAACAGTTGTGTCAATCTGCCAGTTTACAGACACATTACACTGGTTGCAGCTTGATGGAGGAATTGGAATGTGATGTTGCTTCTGGTTCTATACAGCTTGTTGCACCACCATTGCCTTCTTTTCTAACACAGACAAAATATTTTTCTTGACTTTTCATTAGAAGTTTTTAGATCCCTAGTAAAATGCAACTAATAAATGTTTAACACTTGCAAATTTGTTTTTTTACTGCCCTCACTTTCAGTGACGGCAGACAGCCACCTACTTCATCTGCTCTTGCACCTATCTGACCCCTAACTTATAATAGTCCACAGAGACAATATTTTTAAGAGTACTTATAGCAGATTATTTATGCATAATATCCTCAAGTAAAAAATAAAATTGAGAGGTTTGGGTAATTACATGCATTATCCAAAATAAAATCTTCACCAACTAGTATCAAATGCAAGAAAAGATGCTTATACCTGGACCCAAGTTTTTATTCTCTGCTTTTTTTTTTAAGGAAGAGATCAGAAAACAACATCCATAAACGGTCCTCTCTACCCTCAGGAAAATATGCTTTTTATTGCTTCAGAGCTTTTAACATTTAGACTAAAATATATGTACAGTAAATTTTAGATTTACTTTTCATTATTCCTGATACTCACTGCATCTTAAATTTGGTGGTATATTAATAACAGAAATAATATAACTTACTGAATACCTCAGTGAATTCAAAACACATTGAGTTTTATTCTTTTCTTCTTCTATTCCTTGAATATTTTTAGATGATGAGTCTTTTCTGAGAAGTGATTGCCATGTTCAGCACTTATGCAATGTAGCCATTTGAGAATTATGTAAATATGTATGTGTGTATATATATATAAAATTCAATAGGAATAATTTATCTGAACTGTTAAACCTATAGAAAACTCTTCAAATTTCTTTGAGAATAGCAATTCCTGCTCTGTAAATAGCCTGAGTTATGCCACAGCATTGCATGTCCTAAAGTGTGTCCAAATTGCTTGGTAGTCATGTAGAAGAGAGATGGTGGCTGCCTTCTTGGCCACTCTGGAAATTCTGTGCTTGTTCTTCCAAGTAGCTATACCTTTCACCAGATTTTGGTTAGAGGTCAGGATCAGACCTGGTGAGGGCAACCAGAGTCAGAGAGAGATCCTAAAGAAATTTTACTGAAAGGAAAAGGTTCTAATTACACTTCCCGTTGCCTTTCTCCACCTTCTTGGTCTTAGGATTTGTTAATTGTAATAGCCTCCTGATAATTCATTGAAATGAGATATAACATCAGATCATACACTGTTGCTTACTACATAGTATATTTTTTAGTCATATGTTTTTTTCTTAAACATAATTCAAGTCAGATAGCCAAAAACCACTTGCCATGTCTGTAGCTCAGATGCCATCTTGGCATTCTTTTTTTTTTATATTCTGTGATGTAGGATCTCAGTTTTGGGTGTATTGCCTTGTATTTTTTCTTTTCTACATCATCTTTTATCCCCTAGCTGAAGTCTTTCCTTGTAAATGGTGATGAAGCATTGCACCATGTTTATCCATCTAGCAATGCACCACTTTTCACCACTGTTGCACTTAGTATTAGCCAGTCACTTGAGGCATCAAAGCATTTGCTCCTTTTTTTTCGCAAGTGAGATACTACATAATGTCATTTATATTCACCTCGGGCAGACACTGAGCCTCTGTTCATTTCATCAAAGAACTATTTATGAGGTTGTAAAAAAGATGAGTTTCTCTGAATAATCTCAAATTAAACTTTTAAAAGTTTAATGTTGGCACACAAGAATAATTACAGTTATAAACCATTAAACATTTAGAGGAAATTTATAGTATTGAAGGAGGAAATTTACAGCTGTGGTCAAACGCAATAAATTTCCTCTAAATAGCATTTCCACTGAAACATTTCTTTCTGAGAATTAAAAAATGTAGTGTTTTATTAACAGCATCAAAATGCATAGATGTCTTTAGACCTTATTTAGATAGGCAGATTCATATCTTTATAATATACTGTTAATTAACCCTGCAGAACTGTGTACACATATACTTTTACACATATAGTCACACATATATATGGTATTTTTTATTTGTTTGGGTTTTTTTTCACATCAGTAAGTATGTGGCTCTGAATTCACTTGTTATATCAGGCTGCATATGCTATGTGATCTTAGAAGGCAGTCCAATAGCTTGTAATTTTCTTCCAAGAATTACGGTGTTGCGATTACCCCATGCCTGCAAGGCAGTTAATGTCTATGAAGCTTAGTCAGTCCTTTAACCAGTCCTTAGACAATCCTTATTTTTTCTCTGCTACCGTATCTGTGATTTAACATCATACAAAATAATCTCACTTCGATCCTCCAAATCTTTCCACTCGTAGAGCAAAATTTATGGGGTGTGTTCATGCTACCTAATAAACCTCTGCTTTCTAGAAATATCCTCAAGTGAAATTAGTTTATTTGAGGCAAAATCCAAAGCCTACGGAAGTAAGTAAAATATTCCCATTAATTTCTCCAGGCTTTGGTTCATGCTATTTTTCACTTTAATTATTTCTTGCAACATCTAGCTCTCTTGGAAACACATGGATTTTGTCTTTCCAATCAAAGTAAAGATAAAACATATTTCTTTTCATATTTTATGCCTAAGGAAGAGAAGAAGAAGCATTTCAGATTCCTTAGCTACCTTTTAATTTCACTGAGTTATTACAATTCATTATGCATAGCAAATAATCATATATTCCTATTTACAATTGTTTAGTGTAAAGGAGAATAAATCATACCACTGAAATAAAATGTCAGAAATATTTAACTGAACACATAAATTAGACTGTAATAATTTTGAAGCAGAGCCTGTACTGTTCAAAATTTAGGTTAACACAGTACAATAGGACATAGCCATGATCTTTGGATGATATTACAATATAAAAAATTATATGATAGTATTTTGCAATAAATAATCACAGAAATAAAAGTAACTATTGACTTTCTTGTGCAGACTTTGTGTCAAAATCTGTTGCATGTTTACATTGTGACAGACAACACCAGCTATCACAAAAATCTCAAATTTACTTTAAGAGTGCAGTCCTCTTTTACTGGAGGCACTGGGTTTATTAAAATCTTACTGATAAAAGCTACGGGCTTGGACAGTACTTGGTAGTTCTTGAATGTGTGAATGAGAAATAAGGAAATAAATTTGAATGGAGAATCAGACTCTTAGTTTTCTTCACAGCGTTTAGATGCACTTTTTATTTCAGGAGAACTAAAGTTCCATAGCATTTCTGCTAAGACACTTCAGATGTCTCAGCCAAAGGTATCAAAAGAACATAAACACAGAAAACAAAACAGCTTCCTGTAAACCATGGGACACTAGGTCATCTGGCAGCCAAATGGAGTAATGGTCCAAGGAATACAAGGGTATACATATATGAGACCACAACTCCCAGAGTGAGTGCAGGATCCAGTAGAACTTTGTGGTTTTTTCCCTCTGTCCTACTTCCCCTTATCACTTTCGTGCATTTCACATCTTTGCAGATTTGTATGATTGCTTCTTAATAAAAATTAATCCTTTCAAAAAAAAAAAAAAACAGTGAAAGATATTTTGAAATTACTTTTCTGCTTAAATGTGTTCATTTTCTCCAAGCAAGGATATAGGACAAGGTGACTTGTCTCACACAATTTATTCCTCTAGCCCAGCTGATGGAACAAATGAATCAGCAATTGCTGCCTGGCAGCATTCATAAGCCCTCAAATTGATCAAAAGGTCTGGACAGCTGAAATCAAGTCATTCCAGCAACCTATTGATAGTTATTGACTGTAGTAGGACTGCTGGCTTCCTTTGTACTAGGTGTATATGATTGTGGTTGTACTTTATACATACAATCCAGACACAACAGATCAGATAAATATTATTAGAACAGAATTTGTATCTTGCTATCTTTGATTTCCCCACCCAGATAAGCAAGAATGTAATAACAGTGATAGTTTCTACCGAGCATCAGTAAAAAGGCTCAGTTGTATGCCTCTGGATCTACAGATATATGTATTAAGGATGCTACTGATGTACCCTTTGTAGAGGATGGACAGGAGAAATTTTAAAAACCAGAGAAAAAAGCCCTAAGAAAAAAAACAAGGGAAAGACCTTCAAATAACTTCAACAGTTGGGGCTTAGGTTCTGCAAAAAGAGGGAGAAGGTAACTGGAAAAGAGAATCTAATGGGTTTAATACTTTTAATGCTTACTCTTGCAAGGTCTATATGCACAGGATTTGTTTGGTAACACAATCAGCTAAAGGAAATACAGTGATGGATTACAGATTATTATAATCTCTGTGCTGCAAAGTCATGTCAGACTGAAATGCTTTCAGAGGTGCCGAAGATGCAATTGGTGCCATGATCTCTGAACAATGATCACAACAATTTGCAAATATATATTGATTAGTATATTACTTATAGGCAGCTTTGAAATCAAGAAGTAGGCAGCTGCTCATTTGTAGCTTGTGAATGTCCAGCCTGCTGAGAACTGTGCCTGTTGCTGTCTGCGAGGGCAGCTGCCAGAGGCCCTTTCAGGCTGATAAACTTATAAAGAATAAAATGAGTATCCATTTAAAAAGCACTCCTGTAACTCTTCCTCCTTCCTACAATGAAAACCAAACTGTTCAAGAATAAAAACTGAGGTATCAGTTTCTGCAGCAGATATGTGAAACTGCTGACTGACTGATTGATCTAAGCTAAAGGTAATAATTATAGCTTTTATCTTTATATGACAGAAAAGCTCCCAGGAAATCTAAGTCTGATAAAGGTGAGGTCTTCACTTTCATTGGTTTGACACCTAGTCAGCAGTAAACTGTAACAAACCTCATTTCTTTCCTCTTGCTTATTTACCCTAGGAATGGCTATAGACTTTATCACATGAGAAGAAATTGGTTGTTTCTATATTATTCATGATACTAATTCCTCCTTCTCTTAAAAAAAAATCATGTATGGGAAAACTTTATGATACATATCAGCTTCTCTAATAATCGAGGTGGGGGGGATGTGGGAGATAGAGATGTAATTTAAGTACATTTTTATTACTTTCCTATTCAGCTTTTCAATTATTCTTCTAATTTAAAAAAAAACCCAACAGATATATTATCCCTGGAATTATCTGAAGTGCTTTGTTTGGCATATTCTGATGTCTTGTTCCCTTAGATAAGTTTGTGGGCCTATTTTCCTCTTTTCCATAGGTGAAAACCTCGGTTAGGGAAGCATGCTGAAGGAAAACAAACCTTTAAAGCCTTCTAGCTTGTTACTATCTTACTTTTTTGATAATGACTCTTACTGGATTTTACATGATTTATCACATTCTTAAAAAATGACTGATGCTCAAAGTTCCTTCAACTTTAGGAAAACAATTTATAGGCTGCAGCACCGAGACACAGGATAGTGCTAGGACAGTAGCAGTATGGCTGTACCATATAAGCATCTAAGCTTAGACTGGCCCTATTTAACATCTTTGTTTGTGACTTGGATAGTGGGATAGAGTGCATCCTCAGTAACTTCACCAGTGACACCAAGCTGTGTGGTGCAGTCGAGATGCTGGAGAGAAGGGATGTCATCCAGAGGGACCTTGACAGGCTGGAGAGGTGGGTCTGTGCAAACCTCATGAAGTTCAACAAGACCAAAGGTTGTACATGGGTCAAGGCAATCCCAAGCACAAATACAGGCTGTACTGAGAATGGATTTAGAACAGTCCTGAGGAGAAGCACTTGGGAATGATGGTGGACAAGAAGATCAACATGAGCTGGCAATGTACACTTGCAGCGAAGGAAGATCCTGGGCTGCATCAAAAGCAGTGTGGCCAGCAGGTCGAGAGAGGTGATTCTGCCTCTCTACTCCACTCTCGTGAGACCCCACCTGAGTACTGTGTCCAGCTCTAGAGCCCTCAATGTAAGAAGGACATGGACCTGTTGGAGCAAGTCCAGAGGAGGGCCACAACAATGATCATAGGCCTGGAGCATCTCTCCTATGAGGACAGGCTGAGAGAGTTGCGGCTGTTCAGCCTGGAGGAGAGAAGGCTCTGGGGAGACCTTATAGTGGCAGTCTAGTACCTAAAGAGGGCTTATAAGAAATAAGAAGAGAAACTCTTTAGCAGGGACTGTTGTGATAGGACAAGGGGTAATGGTTTCAAAATAGAGGGAAGTAGATTCAAACTTGAAAAGTTTTTTACACTGACAGTGGTGGAACACTGGAAGAAGTTGCCCTGAGAGGTGGTTGATGCCCCATCCCTGGAAACATTGAAGGCCAGGTTGGATGGGACTCTGAGCAACCTGGTCTGCTTGGAGATGTCCCTGCTTCTTGCATGGGGGTTGACTATATGACCTTTGAAGGTCCCTTCCAACCCTAACTGTTATATGATTCTATAATGGCAAAAAGAAGAAATTTGGGCAGCAGTAGCCCCTAGGAAGGGGCAGATCAAGCAGAGAGAAAATGGGATATAAGAGCAAATAGGAAAAGCAAGTGCAGGGACAACTGTATGATATGAGTAATCAAGGGGGTGGTTAGCAAATTTTGTGTCACTTTATAAGAGGATTTTGTTTCAGTTCTCTGTGAAAGGTCATTCTGGGCCAGATCTTCTACAGATATTTCTGAACTGCAGCAGTGCCTGTCCAGTTTAGAGAGATTGGACCAGTTCTAGCTCATCGTTGTTCTTCAGGTCATTTGTCTTAACCCACACTTAGTTATTTGGGTCTTAAAGGCCAACTTTGTCCCTCAGACTGTTAGGAATTAGATCCACAAGGAGACACTAGCAAAGAGGAGGCCTCAAACAGAGTGTAGTCAGCAAGCTGTGATATTCATATGCAATAAACGGAGAAAACAATACAGCCAATGGTTCACCTATTCATGAAGTGAAAGAATGTCTGTGGTTTTATGACAGTGATGTCAATTAGGCATCAATTGACAGTTAAAAGAGCATTTATTAAGACTTAATAGGAAAGATGATGTGTAATCTTTAATAGAAAAGATTATATATAATCTAGTTAAAATTATAGGACACAAATATAATTAGATTTTCCACACATAAAAATTGTAATGAATATTTAGGCTCTTAATTGAATTTTATAAAGCCAGTGATATCAAGTTAATAATTGTGACAACTAATAGAGTATCTAACTAAATGTCAGTATTTTTATTAATTGATATTTCATTTTCTGTAGACTGTCTTGACAAATGTTAATTAAATGCCAGAAAATTCCTTACAAATTTTAATATATTAATAACCTTAAATTATGCCTTTATTGCTTACATAATTGTAAGTTAATTACACAGCTACAGACTTACTCTCTACCCTTTACACAGAGCTCAGGAGGATGAGGTTTGTTGTGGGTCAATAAACTCACCTGCTTATTAGCCTCACAGACAGAAAGTGAAGGCTGCTCCTCTGTAATCATGTTCTTTCTGTGGTGTAACACGTATTAATTTCTGGGCAACTCCTAGTTCTAGTCAAAGGAATTTGAACCAGGTGCAGTGTATATTTTTCCATATTTCCGGGATATATATGGCAAAAGCTCATTAATTAGGGCTGTATTGGTCTGGGATTCAGAAAATCAGTTAGAATTAGAATACTTACATTCTTGATGATAAGAACCTTGCAGCTGCTTTTGATGACTAAACATTGCTATTAACTAGCTGTAGCATTTGTAATTTAAGTCATTCAGAACAAGAGAAGAGAATTCATGTCAGCATGACCAATACTGCACATATTTATTATACAGAAAATTAATCAGTATTTCTGAGCAATTCAGTGCCTGAGTCCACAAGGTACTTCCAATTTCCTGACAAAACAACTTCTTCATGAGCAAGACTCACTACTAATCAAAAATACAAGCAAGTTCAGGACTATTCTTTTCCTTCTCAAGGCCAGATATTTTCAGAATACTTATTTAGATACCTAGGGTCCACATCTAAAATGGAAGTAGATATGTGAACCCTTGGTTCTATTGTATTGTTTAGGTGTTTTGGGACAGCTCAGGTTATGGCTTCTTATTCATTCTAAGTTGTCTTACTTGCAAAAGAGAGATCTCCACAAACACTGACTTATATTTGGTTCTTTTATCTCCTTATATGCTTTTTTTCTTTAAATAAAAGATAACATGCAGAATGAGATGCAGATATATATGCAGATACAGACCTAAGTTTTTTGAGTCATTGTTTTTTGTACTTTCACTGTGAATTAGTGGTGGTGAAGTCACACCTCAGTGATGTACATGAACAATTTCACCACCAGTGGCTTGATTTCTATTTGATAGAACTTCCATGCAAGAGTAATCTATGACTATTTGCAGAAGCATCCAGTAGGGAGTTTGAGGAAAATTCAGGTCAGTGAGGAAGCTGACAAATCAGATCTGTACCTGTAAACCGCTTAGTTTTCAGAGGAATAATTTCGTGTATTACTGAAACAGTGGCTGTACTTGCATTGATTTTCCAATTTTTGGAGAGGGATATTAGTTCCTCTAAACTATGGTGAGATTCTGTAATCAAAGCCTGTTTGCTGACATTTTGGTCAATGAACCAAAGTTTGCTTGCATGCAAATTAAACAGTCTAAAAGTAGATGGTGATGTCTTAGCTACCCTGAATGTTTGTGGGGGTCAGTATACTATTCTCTCTTACATACCTGAAAACATTGAAAGAAAGTTTGTCAGTTGAGTGAAAACTATGCTGTGTTGTTTGGGAGGTGGAGTTTCTTAATAATTTAGTACAAGGAGCAATGTTTCTGTTAAAAAGGGTAGACTGCCGGAAAAGTCACTTCTGCGCAGTCATTTTAATCCACGCCCTGTCTGTTCTGAATATGGCTGTTTAAACAACTTTTATTTTTCTCCCCCAACAGATCACTTCTCCTTTGATTTCTGAATAGAATAATTTTCTTTCACTGAGTAAGAATTAATAATAAATTCATCCATACATTATTTTTATGGCATCTGTGACATAGTAATTACATTGCTGTTGATGAGATGAGTAAGACTTTTGTGAACTAGGCTTCTGCTTCCTCTTTTTTTTCAAGTTGACACTTTGGAATTCAGGCCTCTGTTCTGTTATGTAAGACATATAGTCAAAAGTTGGAGAGAAGTTCTCTCTATACTTTCTTTCTCTCTATAATTACTTTCTCTCTACTTTCTTTCTCTCTGTACTTTCTTTCTATGTTCTTTAGGGTGGTAGAACTCTGGAACACATTGCCCAGAGAGGCGGTGGATGCCCCATCCCTGGAAACATTCAAGGCCAGGTTGGATGGGGCTCTGAGCAACCTGGTCTGATTGGAGATGTCCCTGCTCCTTGCAGGGGGGTTGGACTAGATGACCTTTGAAGGTCCCTTCCAACTCTAACCATTCTATGATTCTATGATATGGATGCAGCTAAAAGTCCTTTCAAAATCCAAATTCAATAAAGCACGTTAAGTGAAAGACAGCATTTTCCCTGTATCTTACAAGTGGAATTTCTCCAGGGACAGCAATCACAACCAGATTGTGTTATCTATTGCAAAGTATTGAAAGGAATCTTGATACCAGAGAAGTTGACAGGAATGCATAAAGACTCATACTGTGATAGCAGATAGCAGATAGCAGATTTCAGTTAGGAAGTAAACTGGTTCTTTTTTGAGTAAACATGTTGCGGCTGCAGAGGCTGCTGTATATACAAGCAAGTACCCACTGCAACCTCAGAGAACCCCTTTTTGTTCTCTCCATCTGTCATGGTTTAACCCCAGCCCACAACTATGCACCCCACAGTCATTCAGTCTTTCCTCTCCCCAGCAGGATGTAGGAGAGGATCGGAAGAGTAGTAGCAAGAAAACTGATGTGTGTTCATTTTTCTAATGACAACCTCTATTCTAGAGGTAATATACCTCAAACTCATTTTACATGAAAATTAAAGGATAGGATTCTAGATAGGTTTCTTTTTCTCATTTTAGTATTTAGATGAAAATATGAAATTAATTTATATTGAGGTGTTTCCTGATTTCACACTATGCTTTGAATCTGTTGATATCAAACAAGTATTTTTGTATCTTGTTTTGTTAATGAAGAATGAGTGAGAAAATAAGAGAGCTCTTAGTCATTTTATACAGTACTGGAATTAAAGTATGCTCAAGTGCTCACTTTCTGAGCCTAAGAAATGTTTTGCACTCTCTGTTAGAAATACTTTGAAGCATTTTCACACCCATTGAGACCTTCACATTAATATAATTACACTGATGGGCAGTGAAAAAAAAATGATACACACACATGCCCAGAGACATACATTCATGTGAACAAACACACATTTACTTGCTATAAATCCTGTGAGTCAAATATGGTACTACAATTTTAAACTGTCTAAGATTAAAGTGCAGATTAAACTTCTGCACTTACACATGTAATAGCCCTTTATTTATCTAGGTAGTGCTAAGATACTGGCTTATGTCTGTATATAGCCATTGTCTTGTGTAACAAATTTTAAAAAGCGAAGCTAAAACATGCTATAGCAATACATTCTTATGGACATATTTTGAATAATATTGATGTTATGAGATAATCACTGCTATGCTTCAGGCCAAAATTTCAAATTAAATATGTCTTTAAAAAACAGAATACTGAAATTTTCATGTTTTATTCAAATTGTTATCTCCTCTAGGAAATCTGTGTACAGTAGTTTTATTTCCAGGTCAACTAGTTCCAGAGGTGCAAAAATCTCATATTTAGGGTTTCTTTAGTTCTGACTTCCAGACGATTTCTAGCAGGAAATTATAATTTATTTACTGTTTAAGTAAATTTTACAGAAGATAATTTTGAGAACAGAGAAATAAACCACAGGAAAATGCATAGAATAATTAATCTTATGTTTCTCTTTACATATGAGTTTAAATATCTGCATGGTTCAGTTGAGTGGGTATAAATCAATTCTGAGTAGTAAAACTATCCTTATCTTTCCTGAAGTGCATAAAACTATATTTTGTTTTCACTCGGCCTGATATTGTTCACAGGTTCCTTGTTCCTATTGTTCAAGGCTCCTTGTGTTTGGGTATTTTTTATTTTTTTCCTAGTTGTGGGGGAAATACTAGTGAAAGAACTGGTGTGTTATTTTGTAAGAATTTTTTAAACACTGTCACCATTGGACTGACATAGTTTCTTCCTAAATCCCACATGCAATATATGCAAGAGACTGAAATCCATGTACACACGTACAACACATACTGCTCTGCAGTACTCATCTTGCAAAGCCCAGAATTGGGAAGACTTTCAATGTAATTCAGTTGTCTTCTGTGACAATTTGCTTGGCTAGTGATTTGGCCCTGCTTTCAAATATGCATTTTTAATTACAGTGAAAAGAGACCCTTTACATATGTATACATTTAGGTTTTATCAGTTAAAGCATTATGTTAGGCATCTTTCTCTTCCGTTGAAAGAACAAGCTGGGCTTATTCATGATGTTGTATATGTTTTGACATTTGAAGAAAATATTTTACTTTATATGGCGGCAGCACAAGTGAGTTTGTTTCCCTCCGAGCTGCTTACCAGCCCATCAGGTGTTAATTTTTTCAGTATGTAATAAGGTCTTGATTTTTAAGGAAACAAGTTACTCCAGTGAATCCAGTGGTTTAGTATACAATGGTTAAGTACAAATCACCAGGCTCAGTTCCAGAGGTGTAGGTTTTCTCTGCTATGGCACTACAAAAGTATTGTGTTAACATTGCAGATATTAAGGACTATCTATCTAATCTACTGGACTACTGAAGTATTAAAGATTTTCTTGAGGTCAGCAGTACATGTAAGACAGTTCTCAGATAGTGAAGTGGTTCTTCCTCCACTAATCTTAAGTGACTGAGATAACAGGAACATCATTGCCATTAGATGAGTAACTTTTCTCTACAGAGATTTTTTTTAATGCTGGGTAAATAAGAAAGTTCAGGACCTTAGAATTGCAGGTGTAGCTTTTGCAGGGATTCTTATTTACAGTTGTATATCAGATTTGCAATTTAAGCTGAGATAAGATTTTTGCAGTTTTGCTGTAACTCCATGAAAAAAAAAGAGAAAAAAAAAAAAAGGAACATTGCTGGCAAAGAGCCATGGGAGTAAAAGAGCAGTTCAGTGACAATTCACAGTTGTCAAGGATATAATCTGAGAAGACAAAGGAAGAAATTGAGAATAGCAGTTACAAACGGAGATTTTAAAGTTACATGAAAACAAAACCATTTAAAAAGTAGTGCTGAATAGGTCTTTGTGATGTGGAAAATGGAAAAAATACATAAAGCAGATCTTTATCAGGCAAAGGGAGGTCTAGACAAAGATTTTAAAAAACTATTAAGTAAAATAATAAAAAAATCTTTCATTTCTATCAGAGCAATGGGGACCAGAGGCCAAAAATTAGAAATGGGGAAAGAGAAGTTGTTGCTGAGAAGATGGTAATAAAGTTATATTTATTCTGTTGGTCTTTTGGAACTCATTTCTCCATAATGGACCAAGTAGGGCAAAATCTGAACATGAATATGTCTAATAAGAAAGTCTAAACATTTTATGAAGAGTGGAGGAGTAAATACTTTTTTTTCCTCCTTACTGATATACCCAAGCTCATCACCTACCTTTCTCTATTGATCTCACCAGTGAGATCAATAGAGAAACATCACTTTGTATTTGTGGACTCCAGATCATAACCTGGGTGAAATAAAATATTAAACTCAATGAAATAGTACTATACTGCTTATATAACAGTCCAGAGGTGTTTTGAGATGACTTATTTAGACAGCAGGAAGAAGTGGGTTACAAAATATGAAATGCGTGTTGATCTTGCAGAATATATGCAAGTAAATTACCTTACTTACCCTGCCTTCTTCTCAGCCTGAATGAGGATGAGCCAGAGATTATCCCATTTTAGAAAATAAGATACTCACAGCCATTTATGTAAACAGAGATTTATTGAAGCATTGGCAATATCTGCATCTGGTCCTACCCTTGCAATGAAAATCATTTCACACTCATTATCTTTTTGATAGGGGTGAGCTGAGCTTGTTCTCTAAACCATCATGATACCACTTGAATTATAACAGCCCACTGGTCTGGCTTTATTTTATGTCTGCATGCTTTAAACAAGACTCCGTAGGGTATTCTTTCTCCTCTTATTTTACTCTCTGCCTTGACTGTGCTGTAATTTTCTTCCCCTCCCCACTACTCCCGTTTTTGTGAAGGAGCCTCTTTACTCTCCATTTAATCTTCCTCAACACATAGTTAAACAAGTGTTTATCTCCTGATGTGCACTGGGTGTTATGGCTGTTAGCTGTCAGAAACTGGGATGTGCAGTTGCCTGTAGCGTTTGCTGGGAGCATAAAGAGCTTGAACAGATTTGGGTGTTACACAGACCTAACCTAAACACAAAAGTGATATCAGAGCTAGGTACAGGACTGATGTTAATCTGTGTAAATGACTGAAAGTCGTTGTCACCATAAACTATACAGAAAGGAAAACAACTACAGCAAATGTGAAAGCCATTGTTCCCTGCTCCCCACAAGAACTTGGCTTTATGATAGTTTTCACAAAATGATGATTCATAAGCATTAAGAACCTACCAGACCAGTAATGATGCCAAAGTTGGATAACTATCTAAATTTCTAGAGTTAGGGAATATATTCAAGCCTTGCTAAAATCCCGAAGTTCAGAAAAAAAAAGGAAAAAATCTTAAGAATTTCTGGTCTTTCTGAAACCAAAGCAAACAAATAACAACAAAACCAACCACTATCAACACCACAAAACTGAATCAAATGTTAGTAGCAAATAGTAGTAAATACATTTCCTATTTTTTCCTGGAGCAGGTTTATTTGTTCTTTAACCAGTTATATGACTTTTCTCTTTAAGAATGGAAAAATCAAGAAGAGAAAGTCAGTAGCACATAGTGCAAGGGTGCTGTAAAAATGCCTGACAGATGTCATTGTTGCTTGCTGTAATCTCTGGACATATTCACATTCCATTGAAGCTACAACCAAGACTAGCTAAATACAGTTCACTGCAAACTGGGGTAGCGCAACTCACAAGGCCAGAAGAGGCCTTGCCCTCCTGAGGGCTCATGAAACCAAAGACAAAGCCATCAACAACCTTGATATAAAGCAAAGAGTTTACTCTATTTTTTAAGGAAAATGTGGAATATCAAAGGCAAGTAAGTGTATTTAAATGTTAATAACTCAGGCATTAGCACTGCAAACATCCATGCAGTGCTCATTTACATCAATTAAGCGTGGAGAGTGACTCTACAAAGTTTTTGTAAGATCTGAACTTGCTATAGATATAAGCTTATTTATTTTAAATCTTTTAAATCTTATTTGGCTTATTTATAAATATTGATAATGGGCAATTTCTTGTTGTAGAGTTGTAATAGAGTCAGAATAGGCATTTATATGGAGCCTTCTGAACACATTTAATCCAGTTAAGTGACAATTCACCAACGCGGTAAAGTCCTTTGTTCAAATATGCATGTTTTTAAAGTGTCTGTGTAGTCTTTCACATTTTATGTCTCTACTTTGTTCACTCTTTTACAAAGTAAAGTAACATAGCACATCAGTTTTAAAATCTCGAATAGTAAAACTTATTGATGTACCTTCTGATATATAAGGAGTTAAGCCAAAGTAAATTATATGCAATATTACAGTATTACGCAGAACTGGTGGAAATTAGTGTGAGTTGTTTTGTTTTGTTTTGTTTTTAATTAAGCATTCTTCCAACTGCAGGGATGTTACACAGAATGACAGCACTATACTAGGACAGAAATAAAATGATTTACAAGACAATAGTATTCTGCATAGCAGCGCACTGTAGCCTGCAGAGAGCTCCTGGCTTACTTCAATTTTTATAGCCTTTATACAGGAAGAAGAGAGAGCTATTCCTGTACTTTTGTACCTTCCTAAAAAGTCACTTTATTAGAAAGCAATTGTAGATGCAACTCAGATGTACCCTTCCTATCTTTTTCCTCCCTGGCTGGGAAACCAACTACATTCCTTTTTTACTGCCATTAATGATAATGAATGCATCTTTGTGTTCTTGCGAGGGGGAAGATAGATCACCAGTTTCCAACAGTATATGTGGACAGTACTTTGTGGTCTGGATAATTCCTCTGTTACATCAGAGATAGTTAAAAAAATTGTTTGAATTGTTAGTGTCAGATGTAAACTAATTTGCACCTTGAACTCTCATTCCGGAGGATTATTATTTTAATTCTTCTCATTGTTATCAGAGATGCTCACACATAGCTGGCCTTGTGAAGGACTGTTGACCTGATCTATGAACTATCTATGATGTTTTTCTGCATTTCTTTTGTCCTTCCACAACTGCCATAGATCCCTGACTGGCATATGGTTACACGTCTTTTCTCACTTCAGCAAAGCAAGATTACTTGACATCAGTACAGAATTGCACTTGCTGTCTCTCTCTTGTTTTAACAAAACGGTACAATTAGGCACTATATTCAAATTCTTTGAGACACTGCAAAAAAGGTGGGAATTTTTAGGGAAGAGAGTTAGTAGCTGAAAAGGAATCTTAAATGGTAACGTTACCTGTTTGTCCAAAGCTAAACTTTTTTACAAAATTTACATGACATAACTGAAGTAGAATTATAGAATCATAGAACAGTTTAGGTTGAAAGGGACCTTTAAAGGTCATCTAGTCCAACCCCCCTGCAAGGAGGAGGGACATATTCAACTGGATCAGGTCGCTCAGAGCCCCGTCCAGCTTGGCCCTGAATGTTTCCAGGGTTGGGGCATCCACCACCTCTCTGGGCAACCTGTTCCAGTGTTCCACTACCCTCTGTTTTCCTTATATCAAATCTGAATCTACCTCCCTCTATTTTAAAATCATTACCCTTCATCCTATCACAACAGTCCCTGCTAAAGAGTTTCTCCTCATCATTCCTGCAAGCCCCCTTTAAGTACTGGAAGGCTGCTGTAAGGTCTCCTCGGAGCCTTCTCTTCTGCAGGCTGAACAGCCCCAACTCTCTCAGCCTTTCTTCATAGGAGAGGTGCTCCATCCCTCTTATCATCTTTGTGGCCCTCCTCTGGACCTTCTCTAACAGGTCCATGCCCTTCTTATGTTGGAGGCTCCAGAGCTGGATGCAGTACTCCAGGTGGAGTCCCACGAGAGTGGAGTAGAGGGGGAGAATCACCTCCATCAACTTGTTTGCCACTCTCTTCTTGATGCAGCCCAGGATGCAGTTGGCTTTCTGTGCTACAAGCACATGTTGTCAGCTCATGTTGAGCTTTTTGTCCACCATTAGCCCCCAAGTCCTTCTCCTCAGGACTGCTCTCAATCCATTCTCCGCCCAGCCTGTATTTGTGCCTGGGATTGCCATGACCCATGTGCAGGACCTTGCACTTGGCCTGGTTGAACTTCATGAGGTTTGCACGGGCCCACCTCTCCAGCCTGTGAAGGTTCGTCTGGATGGCATCCCTCCCCTCCAGCGTGTTGATGGCACCACACAGCTTGGTGTTGCCGGCGAACTTGCTGAGGGTGCACTCTATCCCACTGTCCATGTCGCCGACAAAGATGTGAAAGTAGAGAAATCTCTGTTCCTCTCTCTTTCCTTTATTAAAGGTAGAAGAAATCAAAAAAGTTTTCTACTATTGGTTCTGCTGCACAAAGAGATAGCACAAAAACCAACAGGGCTCGAAACAAAATGCTTTATTGAATAACAGAAGAAGGATTATATCAATATGTTTTTTATCTGTTCAAGAAATTTCTCTGTAATTTCTCTAGGCTTTTTGGTGCCCAGTGCTCTAATACTCTATGTGGCTACTAATGGCTTTCTAATCTCATCGTCTGCAATGCTGGAGTTTAAAATCTATTTACTTCAATTTCATGACATGTATCAGGGACAAAAGGATGTATTTACTGGCTTTGTGTTACATGTTTTTATTAGATTAGAAGGTGCCCAGATGTCTTCATCAGGAACTCACATTGCAAGTTCTGAAGGAGGGAAGGAAAGAAAAGGTCACTTTATTAATAATTTCAATAGTCAAGCCCCTCTTCCCCCAGATTCTTGATGTAGTTTTGAATTACAACATATCTGGCACTAGTTTCAGTCTGAATTTCTCCTTTCAGTAGGCTGTATCTTGCCTCTAACGTATTGCACTTTACCACCTCAATCTCTTTTTTTCTTTCTTTTCTGGGTTAAAACTATTTTTTTTCCTTCTTCTTCTCAAGATGTACAACTCCATCTAAACAATTTCAGCATGTGTGGGTATTTGAGGAGAGGAGAAAACCTGTCAATAAATTTTCTTTTAATCCTCCTGGAATTTTTCCCTGAAAGAAAGCTTAGCCTAGAGCAACTGGGATATGTGTAAGGAATATAAATGGCATTCTCATCCCTTGATGGTTGACTTTCTCTGCTATAGATTGCTACCATCACAGTGCAGAGTAAATTACTTCTCTTTCTGAAGGGAGGAATTTTGAGCAGGAATGGGGAGGAAATGTGTAATGCACTCTGTCTGATCTGTCCCAAAGGTATACCACTCTGTAACAATCCTTGGATGTAAGAAAGGATGTAAGAAAGGATCTTTAACTCAAAAGTATATGTGGTTTTTAGGTCCAGAGATTTTCAGGTTAGTCTGTCAAGCTGGCTGGCATAACAGCTATTACAAAAACAGAGCCCACAAAGTGGGAAAAGGATGGGATTAGCAATAAGTGTAAGATCATATATAAACTAGATTCCTCTTCAGTGCATACAGACTTGTAGGCTTGACAGTGACCCTTGCTTATTCTCTGTTGGAAAAATGCAACAGAATATCTTACCCTGTGGAGGCACTGGAACAGAAGAGACCACATCATGATGTATTCTTCTAAGAGAACATTCTTATCTTTCCAGTCAAAGTTTGTCTCTAGAATCCATGCTGACTGTCGCTGCCTGGCTTCCTTATGCTGAATGCTATACCTGAATGCAAAAAAAAGCGCACTTTCCTCATGTGTTTCTGACAGAGCAAGAGCAGAACTGGGTGTTTCCTTCCTCCCGCTTTGGACCCGCTAGGTTGGTGCAGGTATTTAGTAGGCACAGTAATATGAGTATGAAACTTCCTTGCTTTGGGAAATGCTATCAGAAGAGAGAGAAAAAAAAGTTGTAGGAAAGAGCCACTTGTGAATTTAGGAAACATATGACATGAGCCTTGAAAGTACTGATACTGAGTCTTCATGTGTCTGACCTGTTGCCATGAGGGAGCAAGTGCTCACAGTAATTTTAGACTACATTCAGAAACTTTTCAACTAATCTGCTTGTTCTAGGTGAATATCCAAAGGCTGTTATTGGACTCTCCAGGACAATGCAAGTTGAAATTACACATTTCTGTTATGATGGCAAGAGCCAGTTCAGGTTCCAGCATTCTAGTGTACCAGTTTCTCCCTGTGCAAGAGGACACACATCAGTCAGATCCAAACCTTGGCTGGGCCTCTGCATTTTTCTGACCTTTGTCAGATGGATGCTATTCTGTTGTACTCCATAAGTCTTTAGAGGTTAAGAAGTTCAAAGGCTTCTTTGAACCTATTTATGTTTCAGTTTAATGTTTCATACACCATTTGTTTGTTACAACTTCATATCCTGGTACTAAGCAGCATGTAATAAATCATGCTTGTGTACCGAGTAGTATTTCACCTGTGCTGTGAATTGTTAAAATATCTGATAGTTTTCTTAAACACTTCCTGTCCTGAAATTGTTCAGGAGAAAGAACTTCAGATGCAAATTATAAAGTATGTCTTTAGTCCTTGTGAGTTCAGAAAAAAATGTGTACTTGCATCCCAAGCACTTTATAAGGTGTCCATAATCTTCTCTAGTTTTACAGGATTCCCTGTGTATCTTAGATTAAATTGTTATCTTTGCAGAAATAGGGTTTAACTAAAAGTTAGAAATTAGTACATACTATAATTACAGAAAAAAAAAAAAGAGATTAGCCTAAAAATAGCTTCAATTTATTAATACTTTTAATACACTGAACAATTGCTACTGAAATCTGGAAGAAATGTTGCAAGAACTTTTGATAGTAGTAGTTACATCTTCATTAAAATAATGCATTAGACTTTCCTAGGTTTATTATTTCCTATTCCTATGATGCTGAAACTCTGCTAATTTTTTTCCTACTAAAAAAAAAAAAAAATCCCATGTTTAATTAAAAAGGTATAAAAGGGAAAATAACACCATCAGATATCCTAAGCAGTATTTACCACTGCTTGTGTTCTAATTAGGGTTTTTGCATTTATGTAACACCAGTTCTTAAGTAGTACAAATTGGTACACTTGTATTGAAATTAATGGACTTCATTGTGTAAAATAGGTCAGAATATAGCGTATTTGGTTTGGGGTTTTCTGTTTTTCTAATCTGGAGTGTAGCACAGTGACTTCTGGATCCTTCCTGATCTCCCTTAGAGGAGGATTTTTATTCCAAGGACTTTCTACCCGAACACTTTTCTTCAGCTGCTCTCTTGAATTTGCCAGTCAGGCACCTTTGTCAGAGGCCTTTTGGGAATATCTTTTGTGAACTGCATCATCCTCTCTTTTAGCAGTTAGGAAAACATCTTTCACTCTTACTGTGTTTTCCTTCTATTTTTCCTTTGTATTTTTTTAAGTAATCTTTTTTTCCCTCTATATTGTGGGTAATCGTAAAGGTTACTTGCAGATCTCAGATCTCTTTTCTAATTGTAAATTACAAAAGGAATAAGAGGCTTGGGGATTTTGAACAAAAATTTAGAAACTACTGCCCTCAAGTCAAATGAAAATTGTGGCTCAAGAAAAAGAACAGGCTTGAGACGTAGCCCGCACAACTTATAATTTGCCAGGCCCTTCATAGATGAACATGGCCTATACAATATCTGATGAAGAGCCTTAATAGGGAGTATTAGTAAAACAAATTGGAGCAATGCTTCTCCCATGCTTTGGCACAAATCAGGCTAGTCTGCTGGGGTAAGTGGAAAGCTGACAGATGACAGGCACAGATATTAGCAAGTTGGTTTTTTTCTTTAATGTCAAAGTGACTGTAACCCTGTTCCTATTTAAAGACAGAACTGTAGAAAGGGAGAGAGCTTTCTGGACTGCTAGTTTAAAAAGCCACTCAGAATTCAGATATTTACCCAATTTCAATGTAATTATCTGTAACACCTGATTCTGCTTCCTTCCAGCCTAGCCTCTTCCTGGAAAAGAAACACTCAACCCATTTCTAGTGGACTTTTATAAAAGCTGACCTCTGGTTTACATTTTCTTGAAACTTTGATTTGATTTGGGGTATTTTTTTGCCATTTATTGTTTTCTCTACTATTAAAACTTCTGTCAAGTAGTCACTAAAGTGAGAAAAACTTTCTGATACATTTCAACTTCATATCCTAGGCACAGCAAGAATAACCAGGTAAGGAAAGCATACACACACTGGTTTAAGTTTTGCTCTAAAGGTCACTGGCTGTCATGAGAGACTCTTGTTTCACATAGAAACATAAAGAGAATACATAAATAAGTGTAACAGAGAATGTTTGTGCATGGATTATTTGTTATTCTCTCCTCTTTCACATGCTTTAGACATATATATTGAAAACCCTCAAGCTTAGACTGGCAGACTTCTTCCTGAAGGCAGGGTAGATTCCTCTTGAAGAAAGGTAAAGTACCTTTTTCTTTATTCACCATTTACACCGCTATATGAGAATGACTGTGTGCCACTTGCTGCACTAGAGAGAATTACTGCATTGGTTAAACTAACCTCTTGGAGCAGAGGGATTACCCCTTTATTACACTACAGGAGTGAAGGAGTAGCTCTGCCCTGAATGCTCCTTTCATTTTTTCATTCCAAGATCCTTTTATCACTTTATTCTGTGTTTACTAGCAAACATTAAAGATGATTGAAAAACAATGCTATCAATTAACCACTTCTTTTGAAATACTCACACTTCCATAGAAAAGTCCCTTCTGGTATTCTTTTTAAATTATTTTATTTACTGAAGAGCTTTTTTGTAGACGTTGCTATTAGCTTATTCAGCATTTGTGTTCTACCACTATAAAAGTAATGTGCTTTTTAATTGAGGCATTGCAGTGTAATTTTAAATACAAATGCAATTCACCTTCAGACTCATATAAAAGTGTGTATTACAGGGATTTCGTGCCATCAAGCCTTTTTCTTGCTTATGATAAATAGAACTGGTCATAACTTAATTATGCCATTAATTTCCAAGAATATGTTGTGAAATTCTTCAGTGAGTTCATGCACGAGATTTTTCAGAAAATCTTTTTTAGTCTGCAGACTAGAGACTGCAAATGAAAATACAATTCACTATTCATGATGGTACTTCATTGCTAACATCTAAAAGAAAGTGAATATCAGATGCTACTGCATATTTCTATTTCAGTAAATTTTGCCAAATTACTTTGTTATACTAAGTCATCTAATAAAAAGAAGAAAAATACTGAGCCATGCAATATAGTTATCATTCTTAGAAAGGAAGCACAAATGCTAAACTAAAAAATATTATTCAATACTAGAGTATTTCTTCATGAATGTTCGCAGTAAGCAAGTGTAAGCATGCTCTGGAAAACTGATTGCCCTAATTTGCATTTTAAAATAAATTATTTTAAAATGATAAGTTTTTAGAAGTTGAGAAGAGAACATTGCTATGGCAATGATGTAACATTGCGTGACATAGATTTAAGTCTGAGTATTTGATATTACATGATCATTTTTACAGTATTTTTAACCGCTTTTCACTATATTCTGCATTTTCCATCTAAATCATTGTCCAAGATTTACTTTTATGGCCAGCTGACAGTGATAGCCTATCCTTTGAGTATTTGGAGTGGTGCAAGGAGAGAAGAACCATGGCTGATTTAACTTGAATTAGGTTAAGTATGAATCACTGACCAGTTCAAATCTGATGTGCCCTATAGGTAATGAGCGCCAATTTTATCAATATTAGTTTTCCAGTTCATTAACTGTATTTAACAAGAGCAGGGCAGAGGGACCAGAGAGTATTTTCATAGTTTCACCCAGAAAGTTCTGTTGTCAATCTTTGTGGAAAACGACAAGGAATTGTCATAAAATGGAAATCAATTTCAAGCATAGTGGATGCTGTACTTACCTTTTATTTACAGGTTTATCTGATGGTCCGCATCACTGCAGAAAAAGCAAATGTTTCAAAGCAGACAAAATCTATTTCATATTATTTTGTGCTACATAGTGAGGAGCTGGACAAATTCCTTTATTTAGCCTCATGTGAGTTACACCATAAGAAAGATACCATCTATTTCAAATAAGTGAAGTATCCTTGTGAAAAAAAAATACTTTTAATGAAAAGTTTTAAGCAACTACAAGTTGTCCGTGCACTTGTTCTGACTGGAATTTCTAGCACTTGTAACAATTCACTGGTCCTCTGTAGCTGCTGCTATTCAGAGCTTAATTTTCCTGGGCCTCTCTTCCCTCCAGGGCTGCCTCCCATGCCACTTTTCCCATCAGATCCCTGGAGAGGCCAAAGTCTAGCCTCCTGAAGTCCAGGGCAGAGAGCTTGCTGCGTAGCTTCCTCGCTGCCTCATGGATCTTGAACTCCACAGGTTGCCCAGAGAAGTGGTGGATGTCCCATCCCTGGAAACGTTCAAGGCCGGGCTGGATGGGGCTCTGAGCAACCTGATCTAGTCAAAGATGTCCCTGTTCCTTACAGGGGGATTGGACTAGATGACCTTTGAAGGTCCCTTCCAACCCTAACCATTCTATGATACTATGATCCTAGGTAAGTTCAGTGGCTTCAAATTTATCTAGTTGAGTAAGAGAAAACTAGTGGTATAATTTCCATCATAAAAAGGGTTGATAAAACCTAGGTATCCAAGTTTGTGTTTTCTTAGAAAAATGGGTGATAGAGAATGTACTCTGGCCAAGGATCTAGCACAGATATTCACTTAGAATTCATTAAGTCATCACCAGTTTTTTTTAAAAGATCCATAAACTGCTACATTAACTGCAATTGACTGTTACAAAATTTCCTGCGTATCTGTTTTGTGCACTAGTTCCTAGACTGGTAGAAGACAAGGTCACTATCTCTCTAATCCTCAGTCTTGCCTGGTTCATTCCCTGAAATGTTTAATAGTGCATTGCTTATTAGGTCTTAATTTCTCTTGAGAGAATAATCTGATATAATCTGTTTAATATACTGGCTTTTTTTCCTATTTTAAACAGTTGAAAAAAAAAAGGTAGTAAAAAAGAAATCTAGCCAAATAAAGCACTCAGGAAGAATCACTGAAAAATCTGGGCAGCTGTCAAACCAAATTTGTTTTCAAATGGATATATTGGAAACGATAAGTACTCACACTTTAGCCTATTAAACACAAAAACCTTGTAAGTAGCCTTTATATCCCTGAAACACATCTATGTGCACAGGATAGGCTAGAGTAGGGTTGTGAAGAAGGGATCATGCAATGTTCTTCTTTGCAGTTTGGCCATTCAAGTTCAACAGTGCTGCGAAAGCTTATAAAGCTCAAAAGAAAAGGCTCTACCTGTGCTTCAGCCTGATGCTCTGGTTTAGCAAAAGCAGAGCCCTTTCAGATTTTATTTTTCATCTGTAAGTCTAATACAGTGCAATTGAAATACACTATGTTTCAGTTTCTAAAGTGCAAGGAAATTATAAAGCAATCCAAACTCTGCCTGAATAAAACACATAGTCTAAATTTGGAAACCAAATGTTAAAAAGTGTGGAGTGATTTTGGATACCTAAAGGCACATCTACATCAAGAATGGAGTAGCTAGAGGAGAATCAATGCACAAGGATCTTTATGTGTAGACTTAGCTCTCACCCAAATGCAATTTTGCTGTGTTTCTTTGGAGACTCGTGTACTGGCTTATGGAAGAGAGAAGCTCTCTTCTAGCTATAATAATACTTTTTTACATTTTGTGCTGGAAAACTTGCCAGTGCAATGAGTATTGAACTCGAAAAGTGAGAATGGATGGCAGAGGTCTAACACAAAAGCTTGTGTGCTAGAAGAAAGAAACAAAATTAATAAGTGACTAGTGATCTCAAAAGTATGGAATCACAGAGAGATGGCATTAGTAAAAAGTAAAGACAAGCTGATAACCCCTTTGAAACTTAGAAGATGAAGGCATAATATAATGATTTGTGGCTTCAGTGTCTCATTTCCTTAAAATACTACTTCCTTTGCATCCTTGGGCACTTTTTACTTGTTCCCATTCTTGTAGATGTGTATTAACTTTAAAGGTTATGTCAGTGGAAATTGTAATATGATGGGTCATTAATGACAGGGTAGGAATGCAAAAAAAACCAAAACCAAAACCCAAAAAACCAAAAAGTGAAAGGAGTTATCAAGTTAATGATACAAACACAGAATTTTCCTACTGCCATTTTAAACAAGGGTTTAATGGTGAAAATTCTGTTAACTAGTTAAGAAATCCCAAATTCTGGTGTCATAGAAAATTAAAAAGAGGAAGGCAAAATGTTCAAAGCTTGGAAGCTCTTCTGTATTTCCTGTCATCTTTACTCAATTTTATAACTTCTGTGAACCTTAAGTCACCCAAAAAATCCAGCCTTTTCAGGAGTATTACAAGAATATTGCAGAAGATCCTATAATGATAGTTCCTTGAAATAATTTATTGATGGAAGTAGAAGAATATGGTTAGAAGAGGGAGAGAAGGGAATACTCTGGACTTACTTGTGGACAGCAAATAAAATAATCCCTGTCAGGCTGCTCACAACAGTCTATATTCGTGGCGATAAACTGGTAAGAGTTCCAAAATGGTCAGCATGTATTGTGTGACTTCAGTTATGTACCTGACCAGGGAATAACACTGAATCTGTCACATGCTAATCTATAGGAAGAGGAGGACAAATAGCAACTGCACGTATCCTAGTCAGTCATCCTTAGACAACAGTGTTTCTTTCACATAGGGTGAAAGAGGAATATAACACAACATACATGGCACAGGAGCTCAAGCAGAACACAGCAACAGTTTCAAAAGGGAGAGTTTTTTTATCTGGCACTCATTATACGTGCGTGACAAATAACCTCTCATGAAAGAAGAAAAAAATATCTTTTCCTACTCTAACTGCACTTTCTGTTAAAACCAGAAGAAGTCTTTGGGAACACTTTCCTGTGTAGTTGTGTGGCAAGCTTCCTCTGGTATGATCTCTGATTCTCTCTACCCTTAACTTTTAAAATAATTTAATAAATTTTAGAAATAATATTTTAAGCATTTTGATCATTAATTCTGTGCCTCACTGCTCCTGGTTGTGACTTGTTTCTGTCACTCTGCCATTTAATTACTCACCCAGTTTTCCTAAAATCAGGTTGTAAAAGGCTAGAAAGATGTCTAAGAAGTAGGGGCTGTCACACTGATATCAGAATAACAAGGATGTTAGAAAAGACAGAAAAGTGATTTAAGGAACTGAGTATCCCACAGGGATCGAGGATTAAAGGATATCCTGCTGGTCCCTATTGACTGCGTTACACTGACCAGTCACCAAAGGGAGGATAAAAAAGTTTGCAGCTCAAAGCTCTACAACTGTCCTACTGTTAGCTATATGCCTGGCCCCAGAGTCAAGTTCCCAGGGTACAATAAGATGCAGCCTTAAATATTCTCTTCTGCAAGGCTTGTACTACACAAGTGTCTCCAGATTGCATACACTGTACACTTAGTTGGGTGGGTACTAGGTTGCCGATGATAGCTGGTTTAAAACCATCTTTGTGGTGACTCCTCTCCTCCTGACTGCAGACAGATGTACACAACACTTCCCCACTCCCATCCTCAGGAAAAGAGTCTTAAATAAAAGCTCCAAGGCTGCAGAGCGAAGTGTTCATATGGCTAATCATGGACCTTTTTGTAGTATTGTGCATTCAACAAAACTGTGTGAGAATAATAAAAAGCAGGCAATTCCCATTGTTAGGTTTAGTATAAGCTAGCATCTGAACAGCACTTAGACTGGAGGAAAGGAGACGACTTTAACCTGCATATTGACACCAGCCACCACCTCACACTTGCTTTTGTTACTTGATGGTTGCTGAGTGCATTGCCATTTAGACAGGGAATTCACATACCTTCTAACTTTATTTTGAACAACAATCACTCACCAAAGTGGGGACATCCTCAGTCTTTTTCTCTAAACATAAAAGTGATCCACATGTTCTCTGTTCTACCCAATGTTGATCACTGCTGAATGAAATCTCTAGCCCTCAAAAACTATGACCTTAAATTTCTGATCATTTACTACACACAATTACATACATAGATAACTACATTTGAACTAATCTGAAAAAAAAATCAGCAATGTCTTCTCAGATTTCCCCGCCTTCCACGCTAATTTACTGGCCCAGAACAAAAGAAAGCACTAAGAGGAAAAATTAACTGTGGTAACATCCAGTTCAACATCTGCCAGATTCTCCTGGAAACCATGCTAAGGCACATGGAGAACAAGGAGGTGGTTGGTGACAGCCAACACGGCTTCACCAAGGGCAGATCGTGCCTGACCAACTTGGTGGCCTTTTATGATGGGGTGACAGCATCGGTGGACAAGGGACGAGCAACGGATGTCATCTACCTGGACTTGTGCAAAGCTTTTGACACTGTCCCGCACGACATCCTTCTCTCTAAACTGGAGAAGCATGGGGGCACCGGCGGGAGATTTAAACGCGGTGCAGCCGGATCCCGTACTCAGTCGCCGAGGCAACAGCTTCGGAGTCGGCACGATCCGCAGCGGCGCGGCACAGCGCAGCGCAGTGAGGGGGTTCCCGAAGCAGGGAAGCTCAGGGGGGAGCGGAGCGAGGCGCCAGGAGCCCGCAGCCCGCGCGAGAGCGGCTGACGAGACGTAGGCGGAGCCAGGGGGCACCGGCGGGAGATTTAAACGCGGTG
>JAAGAY010135853.1:0-17673 GCA_011801015.1 Ardeotis arabs
AAGACCACCAAGAAGCGCCCTCAGCGTGCCACTTCCAATGTATTTGCAATGTTTGATCAGTCACAGATTCAGGAATTCAAGGAGGCCTTCAACATGATCGACCAGAACAGAGATGGCTTCATTGACAAAGAGGACTTGCACGATATGCTCGCCTCCCTTGGTAATGTCGCTTTTTCAATATGCAAAATGTGAATAAGCATTCCGTTCAGAAAAACACAAACACATTTGTGCTGCTCTAATTAAAACATTGAGCTGGGGATAGCTTATGAGAGGTGTCTCCGTTTGTGTTGCACTATTCAGATTGCTTTTTGATTGAAAGCTAAACCAAATATGAATCCCTGTATTTGTAGGAAAGAATCCAACAGATGAATACCTAGATGCCATGATGAACGAGGCTCCAGGCCCCATAAACTTCACGATGTTCCTCACGATGTTTGGTGAGAAGTTAAATGGCACTGATCCGGAAGACGTAATCAGGAATGCTTTTGCTTGCTTTGATGAAGAAGCAACAGGTATGTGGGTAAAACTCAACCGCTTTGGTGGGGGGTGTGCGCATTTTTATGTTGTTTATTTTGGTTTCTAAATACTGTGCTGATTTTTGCACCTTTATAAATGAAGTTTGACATAATAATCCTTCTAGATGGCATATTCTACCAAGTGATGAGAATTGGACTTATTACAGAGTGTGAGTAAAAACTGTCTGGCTGTTCTGTGGGAGTACTGAGGACTAGTGGTAATGTTGTTCTCTGAGGCTTTGAAGAAGAATGCTTTAACTAGGCAGTGTGTTTGTTCCTTAAAGTGCAGAATAAGATGCATTTGTTCTAAGGAGATGAGGAATTCAAATTGGTAATACGTGATAGTCTATGGCATTGAAAAAGTAACGGGTATGAAATCGATCATAGAACTGAGCTTGTCCTCCGCCTGCAGTAGATCGGAGATGCATCTGAATTCTTCAATGTGTTTAGACAGGCTGTCCAGACTACATAAATTCTTTTGAACTCTCATCTTGCCTAGTGTATGTTATGGCTCTGACAACAAATGCCATGTGTCATGCCCTCACCCGCAGCTCAGTTTGTTTTCAGATTACGGGAAGGGCTGTAGCATTAATGATCTAAAGATAAAAACAGGGTGGGGTCTAGAACACACAAGTGACAGATTGGACTGACTTGCATAGCAAGGTAGGGGGGAAAGAGGAAAATGCAGAGCTCAGTTTTACTATATCAGACTTTCAATCTCAAGGTTAGAGTTTATGCTTTTATTTATTTATTCATGTAGGATGAGATTCCTGAGAAGTGTGTAGCAATCGGGGATGAATCCTTAGTGCAGTTCTACAGAGTATCAGTGCTTTGACATGTTGTGAACACATACTACTGTGTGGTGTAATTATGTAGCCTCTGTACTAGAGATGTCACCACACCTATAACTTTCCTCACCACTGTCCACCACAATATTTCAGTCTAACCTGTGGATACGTGCTCTGAACCTTTCAAGGCATATTATTCCACTCCAAACGGCTATTTTCAGTCTGTGTATTTTTAGCACCTTTTGCCTTTTCAAAGAGCATCCTCTTCCTGCTGAGGTGTAGGTAAACAGGCTTTCTGTTGGTAAGGCCTTTTCAAATGTTAATTGACTTCCTCCCTCTCAAGAGAAATCTCTTTACCATCTCCTAGAGGAGGAAGTTTTGTTAGTAGGTTAATTATTTTCTCTCCATAGGTAGTCTGACTCACTGCTACAGGGTTTTTTTTTTTGTGTGTGCACAGAAACGAGAGCCTGCGAATTAGGATATAAAGAAAATTATTGTGCTACCAGTCCTTTTGAACAGTAACCTTTTATGTCTGTGTAAACAATAAGTTACTAGTTCAGGCCCTCATGTACTCATAAGATTGATTTTATTATCTTAAACTCTGTGTGGTAAATGTTTTAGTCTAGTCCTAGGATAATTTGAGGATAATAGTTCCACAGTCTCTTTTGTGTCTTACGCCATCCTCAAATTTAATCAGGAAATATGTTGGATACTATTGCTGTTTTACTAATTTTTTATTCATAGTAGTCAAAATGCAGTCCTCAAAATAACATGTGATGTGGATGTAGAACCCATGTTATGTTTGCCTTTTATTCTTTTATTCTCAGATATGGCTTTTGATCAGTTTGTGCCTTTTAAAATGAACAAAAGCGTTTCCAGCTATGTCAAACCTTTTTCTTTTTTTTTTCTTCACTTCATAACCTCTATGTGTGTGTGTGTGTTATAGGCCTGATTCTCTAACTCTACATCAGTGTAGTTCTTTTGAAAGAGAATGATAAAGTAGTTGTACTTGGTTTTTACTTACATTTCTTATATTGCAAATGTCATTGGGTGTATTGCTTCAGCATTACTGCTGTATGTAGTACTATGAAATTAGTATAAAAGTTACATCTGTCTGCATTTGGTATATCTTTTGTCTGCTCTTCGATCCTGCATTGTCATCTGTTTTGTGCTGTCTGCCATAGGCTGAATCTTAAATTTTGCTTCATTAATTTGTTGCTCCCCATCTACAATGAAGCTGTGTGTGAGGGAGAGTGGGAGTACTGTTTGCCTTACAATTCTGTGCTGCTAAAACTGTTAGTGTATTCCAAGTCTGGCAACCTAGTTCGGTGTTTAAACACCTAGCTCTTCAGACAGAAGCAATTAAATCCTTGAGGCTAAACTTGCAATACCAAGAGCCTTGCATTCTTTGAATGCCAATCCTTATGTCATCTCTCAACACTGCTTGGTCTCTGTAGGACTGCAGAAACGGAGAGCCTAACGTGTTTAGCTGTTTTTTTTTCTCCTTTACACACATCTGCAAAGAGACAATTCCAAAATTTGACCCGATTAAGGTGGGCCTGGCTAACTGAACATTCTGCCTGTTTTTAAAGTAGAACATTGCTGTTAGCCTTCTTCATTTGCAATCAGTAGTCAAGGGCTTCTCTACACTGGGATATGATGGTGTTTTAAGTAGCACATGTTGTAACATGGGCTTTTTCCCTTCCCTGCAGCATAGACCACCCCCATGATAATTTGTCAGGCTCATTGACTGCCTTTTGGTCCCCTGATTCCCGGTTTGGTTTCGTCTCTCTAATGAACTCTGTTTGCTTAAGTTATTCAACTCTCTTTCTACAGCAGAACTATTTTATTTTTTTTTTTTAAAATCATATTCTAACTGATTCTACATCAGTTGATGTGGGTGTCTACATATGATTTCCAGCTGCTCTGCACAGTTTACTTTTTTTTTTTCTAACATAATCTTACCTCCTCTGTTCTGTTTTTGGTATTTCTCCATCTAAAGTTCAATAAGCAATTTCTTTCTCAAATGAAGCAACTATTGTGCATTTAAAGGCACGGTAGGTCTTATTTCAACATTAAGTAGTTTCTGCATTCTTCTGTCAACCCTTTGTTATGCACATTCCTTCCTTAATCTCTAAACTTTTCTGGAATTATTTGGCAACTGGTGCTTGTGCTCATCTATTGAAATGGAATTAACAGAACATGTTTAGCAACTGCTCATTTTTATATCTTTGTTAATTTCCTCCAAAATCTCCTGCTACTATTTTAGCATAAAATAAATAACTTAATACATCCTACCTTTTTTTTTTTACTAGCTTCTCCACAGTAAACATTGTTCCTCTCTCCCAAGTTAACTTGCTCAGTCCTGTCTGAAAGTCTTTTCGGTTGTAAACTCTTTCCCTGGACGCTTGCCAGCAGTTCACTGCATCCACATAAAACGCCTCCAGCAACAGTATTGTGCAGCAGTGAAAAGCCAGCCAGTGGTTATTTAGTCCCCAGAGGAAACTAGTTTATAGAGGGTGCGCAAATATATCTAATTAAGTCACGAAAAATATAATTCAATTAAGAGAACAGCTTCTGTAATGAAGACTAGCAGTGACAGGAACTTGCTTTTCCACTTGGAGCTGTTGAAGATCAGTAGATGGAAGTAGGTATTAGATCACAGCAGATCAGGCCCTCTTTTCAAAAATCTGTATGAAATGCATCAGACTTCTCCCCCTTCCCCTTTGCATTCAAGGAATTTCTTTAGAATTCAGTTAAGAAAGTATTTTGGTGCAAATGCATACATTACCTGCTGTGTGAGTTAATTGCACGTCTGTCGGTATGTCTGCCTTTATGTTCACCCTACTGCTTTTGAAGACTGGGCTAAGAAACAGCTTCCCTTTTGTGTTTCTCTCTGTACATTATATTCTAGGGTTCATTCAGGAAGACTACCTGCGAGAGCTGCTGACGACCATGGGAGACAGGTTCACAGATGAAGAGGTAGATGAGCTGTACAGAGAGGCACCCATCGACAAAAAGGGGAATTTCAACTACATCGAATTCACGCGCATCCTGAAACATGGAGCAAAAGACAAGGATGACTGAGCAGATCTCTGGATACCTGCAGATAGCTTCCCTCCCACCCACCATCCCCCCTTAATTTTATTTCTCAGGATGTGTTTTTTCCTTTTTTCTTTTTGGGACCTTTCGCATACATTTTTAGCATTCCAGCTTTTTCTCCTGTGGACTCTAGGGCTGCTCAGGCACACCTGCACCTGTGTAGTAAGAGTACAAATGGACAGGGAGAGGACAGTGATAGAGATTTAGGGACAAAGATCTGTGAGTGTGGAGGCCCAGGAGAAAATGTCAGTGCTACTCATTCTAGCTAGATTAATTTTACATTTTTAATGGTCACTTTTCAAGTAAAACACTACTATATTAAGTACATAATTACAACTTTCATGCTAGAAGTGGACTGTTTATCCAATTATATATGTGAGTATTTTTGCAAGCATATGCAGTCATGTTGTTACCTGTTTTTGCCTTAAAAATGAAGCATAAGTCACTTAAGCATACTGATTTTTGTACTTCAGCCACTGAGTACTTCACTTACTACTGTGAGCATATACAATGAAGAAATTCCCATCCTTCGAATTTTAGTACATTGTAAATTAATGATTTCTGTCTAAGACTTGCACATTAAAAATTTTAAATCTTATGGATGTATTGAGGGAGTATTTTACCAGCTTAGCGCCTCCATTTCTTTATACCGAGTACAATATTAATACGGTGTTTTTAAAACTTACATGGTAAATCCTAGTGCTTTCTTTAAAAAAGTTACTGTGTGTACATAGAATGCTTGAACAATGCCTCTTACCAGATCTGCAAGGCTGACAATACAGAATTCATTATATTTAATTGCAACCATTTATTTTTTTCTTTCTTTTCTCTTCCCATCTTTTTTCAAAGCACAGTGAGAATGGCGCTGGATGCAGAAAGAAGGTGTGCTGACTCTGTCTTTTTTGTTTTCGTTCTGAAAATGCTATTCTTGCTTTCCGAATGAAATAATATACAATATGTTTTTAGGAGCTTCTGCTGAGAGTGGTGTATAAGAAGGAGGCATTCCTTTTTCTTCCATTTCTCATAATTACATACTCTCGTTCTTGTGGTATGCAACGCACAGCAGATTTGCTACAGTACTCTAAAGCAACTTTGCCATAATCTGAATAGTTGTGGTTCTGGCTTTTTGGTCTTGAGAGAAAGGGTGATCAGTTGCCTCTGTCACTTCTAGGAATTACATTGTTATCCCTTAAGAATTTAGGTTACAAAATTAAGAAATGTAATTTGGCTGAGAGCATTTTGCTGTTTCTTGGTAGGTCACTATTGCAAACTGAACTTTTAATAAATTTCATTAGAGGACAGTGATTATTTGTTTTAGAACTACACTGTTCCTTCATGAATAACCTACCAGGACTGTCTTCTTTTGAGGACAGTGCCAGAAAAGTCATTCACTGGTACATGCAAGAAAAAGCTCTGAAGCTTCTGCTCTACCTTAGTCCCAGTTAGCTTGGCAAAAGAATGGGGCCTGTCCGGACACATAAGTGACCACAGGCTGCTAACAGTGGGACTGTTAGAAAAGTATGAAAGATGCTGAAAAACAGAGAGGGGGGAAAGGGTTCAAAACGCTTTCAGAGAAGACTAAGAAATCCAAATGCTTCAGAAATAACTTTTCTCTCAGTTTCTGCTTTTTTTTCTCTGAGAATATTTACGTCTAGAGGGGGCAGAGATAACAAACTCGAAAAAGAACTTTTGTCAACGATCAGTGAAACCAATGTTGCCGTGTCTGAAGGAGGTGAAGTGGGCCAGGTCCTCACCAGCCCCTCAGCTGAGGACGGCCTCCTCCCTCCCCACCACCGGCGTGCCCGCCTGGCCTTCCTGTGAGGGAAGCGGCACGGGAACTTGCGGCCACTCTCCAGAGCTATCAGTAGGTGGCATCGCAGCTCCTAACACTAACTTAGCTGAAGGGCAAATGGCTCACAACACAAGTTTTTATTGAGGCTTTTTGTGTCCCGGAGAGCTGATTTGGTGTAGCATACAGATTAAAATACGATCAGTTCCCACAGAGGCTCTGCTCCTACTACAACAAGGACTAGTGCTGTCAGGATTTTTCAAATTGCAGCTTTTGTATGCCCTGAATTTTTGCTCTTTAATTCATTACACAAGAAAGTGAAAAGAGATATCTGCAAGCTGTTGTTACAGTCATGTATGTACAAACACACATGCGGTACATGTTTGAGAAAGACTGGTTTTCAAAAGGACTTGGGACTGCCTTTGTAACTCAAACCAGGAACGCTGCGTGTGCATTTCTCACATCTCCCCAAGCGTTCCTGTTGTTTTGTAAGATCAGCTTTGAAAAACTCCCCCGAATTCAAATTTATATGTTTCCATAACTTTGTTTACATATGAAAGACTAAAACATGTGATTTAAACTAAACTGTGGAGGCTCAGAGTGAGGCAGCTGGTATTTATCTATCTATCTATAGCAATAAATGCCAGTTGTTAAACCCTAGTTCTTGCTTATAGACCAGGGCTATGTTGCTGTACAGCTGTTTGGTCTTCCACTGATGAACTGTAATTCACTAATGCCACTGTTCTTAGCCTTGCCTTTCAGAGAATCTATGTTTTACCCTCTCAAATTTAATGGCATTTAATGCTCTGATGCAAACATGTCAGAGAATGATAACAGACTTTTGGTGGGTAACTCAGAGGCCTGGGATTTCTCTTGCAAAACTTAAACCTCTGCTCACCTCTGATGCAGAAGGTGCCTTAAACACTGTGTCTGTCTGGAACCAGTTAACGTTGGTTTTATAGAGTAACTGCAATTCTCAGTCCTGGCAAAATCAATCTTGGTGAGAAGCCATGCAGAATCTTCCAAGTATTCTCAGTGAAGTGGGTCAGCAGAACATGAAGGCGTTCATGGTGGGATGTCTTTCTCCTTTCATATTTTTTTTTTAATAATTCAGTTGTTTTGTAGCTAGGTCACTTGAGTGGAGGGCTGGAACAATGTGGCCTTGAATCCTCTCAGCTAGAAGAGAGAATTAGAAGTAGGTCTGCAACATTCAGGCTGAATGTTAAACCACTGAACAATTGAATAAGGGAGGGTGGAACCATCACAAGCAGCTGTGTTTCTTATTGTGCTTTTTTTTTTCTTTCTTTCTTTGGCAAATAAAGGAGCTTAGGTAATGATCCCAGCAGAAGGGATTAAAGAGATCAATTCTACCTGAAGACTTTCCTGCTCTTCAAGGTGAAGTTCCCAAAAGCTATGATTCACAAGTGGAGGCTTGTTTCCTGTGGCTGTAGAGGCAACAGAGCTGAACCCTAAATGAGTTTTAGCTTATAAACCATTTCCTCTCCATGACTGTAAGCACTTTCCTCTCCAGGGCTGTTTGTGAGAAGCAGTGCCTCACCAGGGAACTGTCTCACACAACCTCTATCTATCTGGCCTCACACCCCCTCCACACACACTCCTGTCAGTGCAGGTAAGAACTTGTAAAGGTTGTCACTGCCCTTACTCTCCTTTAACGCTGTGTGCTGTGAACTGCTGTAGCTCAGCACCTGATTATCCTTGAGCAACTCGGCTGTCTCTGTACTAGGGGCAGTCATTTTGTAAGCTGTGCTGTTCCTACTTGTGAATTGTAGCCCTAACTCCTGTAGAAAGAGCAGTGGTGACGCCTTACCTTCTCTTCAGTATTTCTTGTTGATGAGATTCAGCAGATCCTTACTCAGTACGCCTGTATTAACAGTTACTAATTTTAGTCCCCAGCTCCTAGACGGAGAGAGAGCAGCATCTGTCAATCTGGCAGGCATGCCTTACTGTGAATACCACAAATGATGTCAAGCATTCTTCCCTGTTGTCCAGATACCACGTAGTGGGTATTTCGTACAACGACATCCAAATGTCAAACAGAATGCGTGGTCTAAAAAGCCTGAGAGTCTTAAAAGAATTCATATCACCAGGGTAGGTAGCATCTAAATACTAGGCACTCGGTATGACCTTTGCGGACTGTTTCCTAGCGGCAGGCATGGTTTGTGTTGCTATGCAAATAACCTTAGCTAACTGCTGACTCAGCTCTAGTTCCACCCTATGCATCCCATCGCTTAAGTATAAAAATTGGTTTAGTAGCTCTCATTAGCTGTGAAAGGCAAACCTAACTAGAATTCCTGTGTAATCATCACGAGATCAGAAGTGTCATGTAAACCAAGTATTTAAAAATATAAAAAGCCTTCACACAGCTTCAATAGGGATGCATACCAGTCCCAGCAGGCTTCTTTCAGTGAGTAGATAAGAGTTGCAAATTAAAGATACTTGCAGCTGGAAACTTCCTTTTCAAGTAACTGCAGGTCACTGTGACATTGGAAATGGTTGCAAAGAGCTACAGTGAGACCACAATCACTGCACTCTCATCCCCCTCCACACGCATACACAAGATTTCCTTGAGAAATCTGCTCAGCTCTATGCCCCACAGCCCTAGCAAGCTTCAAAGCTATAAGGCTGGAGTCAGTTAAAAGGGGAGTTGATGAGTTTCATGTTAGCAAGATAAGCTCGTGAACTTTGTGATACATTTTTGGAAGAGAATTAATTGGAACAAAATTACTTGTAGTTAGTGCTTGCCTGTTTCTTTTACTGATTTGGGGCATAAGTTATTGTATATTTATTAGAACCTGAGATATATGTTGTCAAAACACAAGCTGTAATACTGTTATTGCTATCCGGCTGGCAAACAGGGGAACTTGGCCATGAATCTAAACCCTTCTACTTTGCCTGCCCTCCTCCTCTGCTAATTTAAAAAAAACCAACAAAGGTAGCCATGCAATTTTCAACTGTCAGAAGACATTTCTTTCAGACTTCTTTGACCTTTTTTTTTTGTAACTAATTGAACATAATCTTAGAATTCAACTAACAATAACTAGTTTCTCTGCTGTAACAAGTGTAGGTACACAAACTGCATCTGTCTTGCTGGTATTTGTTATTGGTGCTTTTTAGCACATCCATTTATTCCATGGCCTCTTTGCCTAGGTAAGGCAAAGAACACCAGCAGCGTTACAGCTGTATTTGGGGATGTCCTACCACATGCAGACTGAAGAGGAAGGAATCATCATCAAACTTGTACAAAAAGACAAGTAAGGAATACACTGCAACACCACAGAACTCTGATTCACTTACTGGAAGGTGACTACAGGCTACTTGAACCCCAACACAGGAGGATAAACTGTTGCCATGAAGTGCTAGTTAGAACTGCACGATTAGCAGAAACCCTACCTGGTAGCAGCTATAGCAGAATTTGGAGGGAATTTGCAACATGGATGGGACAATAATCAGAAGATAGTGATGAGGCTTGTTGGAAGTACTTGGTCTTCACTCTGTTCCTGTCTGCCCCAAGCTCTGGACACAGAATTTGCGTAACTGAGTAGCCACCTAAACTAATGAAGATTAAAATACCAGAAAGAGGAGAGAAGACGGGCTGAGGCAGTAAAGTATTTCCTGATGCAGCTGATCAGAGATGACTCTAGTTGAGATCCTAATAGTCAGCCTTCTCCAGAAGCCGGACACCAACGCCTAGTCAACAATTTAGGTAGCCCCTTACTTTGTCAATCCATGGCAGCTCTTCCAGGGTTCTGTTTTATATTTGATGTTTCACTCCCTCTCTCCCCTCCGCCTGCCATTTGTGCATGCCTTCCACATGTCAGTGTTCTGCATCAACCCCTTCTGTTACAAGCTTTACACATGCCTAAGGGTTGAGGCCCTCAAGAAAGAAAGGCATTCCCTTCCCTACTTTGTGTACCGCACCTTGGGCCTCACCTTGAGATAAGATTCAAAGCAGGTAATAAACTGTAAGGCAGGCTTTGCAAATTTTGATGAGTAAAAATTCAATCACCTCCAGGACTCAGGAGTAATTCAGTGGCAGCTTTGAGAGTGCTGGCAGTATCTAAACGGGACGTCAATACCTCAGACATTTCAGGCTCTTGGCTGAAAGTGCAAATCAGAGTCTTGTGCACATCTCTGCATGCACAGCAACAGGGCAACACAGGACAAAATTGTCATCCAAGGGCAGCAAGTAAGTGTACTAGGAAAACAGGAGACTCTTTTGGCTGTTGTTCTTAGTAGTCACACCTGGAAGATCTTACCCTATGCCAAATTTTCAGGGCTGGTAATTATGCCTCTGCCACCACTGATCTCAAGTATTGCTTTGAAAGAGCAAATATCAAACAAAGGGGTGCTGGCTGCTTATTTTCACAACCACTTTCCAGACTTGAGGGGTACTTTACACCTATGTGACTGATTCTGGATTATTCTTACCTATGACAGATTTAGTGCTTGCGCACACCCTTTACAGGAATGTTTTTGTTACCTACTGGTGGTTTTTAAAATGACTATAAAAGCAAGGAAAGCGTTTGGGAGACGCTGTTATTAATAACAGGTTATGTGCGTTTATTTTAGTTATTTCTTCTTCCAAACCCTCCATGCTTCCCTTAAGCCTATTCATAGCCGTTCCTTCTACAGGGAAATTGTACTGAATTCAGTGAGGCTTGCCTAAAAAGGCCATTTCAGCAACATTATGCAAGTTTCCAATATTTACCTTTACATACCAATACATAATTCTGGCTCATTTCCTGACTCTGCTGTTCTTAGTTTTGGATTTAGGTTTTTTTTAATTTTTTTTTTTAAGGGTATAGTTTACTTGAGTTTCAGCCTCTAATCAATATCACATTAATGACTTTCCTGTACAGTTTGCCTCATTTGATCTCTGTAGCAATTGAAACTTGGATTTGGTGAATCTCCTTGCATTTCTCTGCTACATGTGGCTGATGTCAGACACCTGTAATATCTGAGCATGTTCATACACAGCCCACAAAGGTTTGTTCCAAGCTTTTGTTCCCAGAAGCTATGGAGAAAAGGACTTTACAAAATCTGTTTAGAACAGAAGCTGGTTAGAGGTAGGAGGTGAGAAGTTTTGTCCCTGCAAATAAAAGCAATGTGGTGTGAAGGTATTTGTAATATGGGTTCCTTTTAATGAATCTTAGCCACTTAGTTGACTGAAGACATTACATTGGTCTTTCCCTAAAGTAAGTAATTAACTTTCAACACAGAAAATTAGATTGCTTAAGATTATTACACAGCTATGTGAACAATACTTCTAGTGTCTTGTTGCTTTTATTGCTTTTTTGCCCCTGGCATTTGGTATGTAAGCATCCAGACACCATGAGACATATTGATTAAATAAATTGGGGCCCTTTGCACAGTACAATCTTGTTTTATATAATCTTATACAATATGCTTACTGTAGCCAAGTAATAAATACGAGCAAAGTTAAGATAGAAACCCTGGGCAAAGCCAGTCTGTCCTGTATCCACAGTCAGAAGCAGTTTGGACTCCTGAAATAAGCTATGTCTTTACTGGGAGAGGGACAGACAGACTCCTGAGTTGACTTTAGTAGGTATTTTGCTATTAGACTAAGCATATCTCCTCTTACTGCACTGAAAAAGATGACTGAAGAGCAACTCCTGTGCCAATGCTCACAATGCTCCCAGAGCTCCAGACAGGTGAGTAGGTCTCTCTCTGTGTTTGTACAGTGTCTAGCAAAACAGACGGGGGATAGGGGGTGAAAATAGAATGTCTTAAGGCATTTCCATAATAAAAGTAATAAACACTTTTTCAGCAGAGGTGACAAAAGCTATGTTTGAACAGCTTCCACCGGGCCCTCTCTAATTCAGCTGAACATAATTTCCACCTCCGGCTTTGGCTAGGCTGATTTAGCAGCTTTCTGTTAGCAGTGTTTTAGATAACAAGTGGCAAACAAAATATTCCAAGGCTGCCTCATCCTTTCTCATCCCACAGCCTAATGACAAAAGGAGACAATTGTACCTTGTTTGCTAACGACATGCTGTGCTTTATCTTGCATTTTGGCTTATGTTGTCATCAAGTTGCTAATCATCATTCTGTGACACTGTCTGCACAGGTCCTCCAGGCAGCTCTTGGCTGCATTACATGACCACGGTATCACAAAAGAGCAAACACAAACGTTGGCACCTGTCGATAACTGTTGTTTAGAAGGAAATCGTTCCTTTTGCCAGCCAGTGGAACGTCAGATCTCCAGGCCACTAAATAAATGCTATTATACATCATCTGGGCACCATATGGTCTTTGTGCTTCTGCCTGTAGCTGAGCCACTGCCCTCCAAGCAGTCAGGTGAGAGCGCTAGCTTCCAGCCTCAGTGGCTATCTGCTGTAGCAGCAGTAAGGCTTTCACACTGGCATGTTCTGAAGAGAATCAGGGAAAGCCTCTCATAAAGTACCAGAAGGATTTTGTTCTCTTGTGGAAGTGCTGAAGCTTCTGCTGACCCTTCCAGGCATGGAGGAATAAGTATTCTAGCTGCCCAGCCTACAGGTCTGCACCCTGGCATATCTGCAGCTATAATGGCCCCTCAAAGAACTCATCTGGTATTTGGATGTCCGAAACTGTGCCTTAAATGAGCTCATCTCATCTCATGCAGCTTTTACTAGGTGTTGCAAAATAAGTCCATTCTACATTGCAGTCTTGTTTTGGCACCATGCTTGAATGGACAGAACCGACGTGTGCACATAGCTGGAGGCGACTGGGTTAAATGTGTCAGCAGGCTAAGTCCTTCCACACAGACAAAGAGGAAATGAAGTCTGAATCAGTTCCTAGAGTAGCACAAATTAGTGGGCTACGAAGAGCCCTCAGAGAGGTTCTCAGAGAGCCTCATGCTTAAACCAGGTAATTATAGCTGCAGGTGGCTATGTAAGCATGAATCACATAGGTGAAAGTTAGGGCCAAAGCCTCTGCAAGACTGGTTTTACAAGCCTAGGAACTGAGTCCAACTACATTTTACTGACCTCACTGCCAAGACACCCTCAGTCCTTGCACTAATGGCTAGCCAGAGTACAGCATGTTATTGCCATTTAAAACACCTGGGACTGGGACAAGCTGTATTGGCCAAATCCTAGTCTACATCCATACAAGTAAATCCAGTACTCATACAAGTTTGACAGGCAAATTTAGGCTCTGTGCCTGCAACTCACTTTTTAACAAGTGAAGATCTGTTTCCATCCTGAAATGTTTGAAAGGAGCTTCTGTTTTTAAGCACACAAGATAACTAAGGTAACAAATGACTTCATCATCTACCAATGTCCCATAAACATGGACACGCAGGTTCTAGAAAGGAACTTAAAACTTCCAGATTTCAATCCATACTGAACTTAGTCTTTGAACTCTTAGCAGAGTGAACTGTACTTTTCCTGTCCTAATTGCTTACATGCCTGATTGTCTGGAGTGGCCTTATGGTTTTTTGTTTGTTTTGTTTTTTTTCCTAGAAAACTCATATCTAATGTTCTAGGCTGAGCTGAACAGCTTCATTGTTATTTCCAACCTAAAGCCACATGCAGTCTGCAATGTGATGATATCTTTGGGCCTAACTTGTGTCCTGCTCCTTCACAGCCTGAGCCCAGCAATCATATGCTGAACATGTTTAGCAAGGATGGACAGCATTGAGTTAAGCACAAGCACAGTGGCATCTCATGCAAAATCATGACTGATGAGACTCATGCCTTTTGCATTTCCGCTTAGTACCTAGAGCTTATGTACAGCGAGTAGAGACCTGAGTTGCAATTTCCTTTTGAGCCTGAGAAGGCTCAAGGCTCTTATGCCAGAAGCTGTTCTAGAATGAGACCTTTTTCTACTGTTCCTGTTGAAGCTCATCTTTTCAAGGAGGGTCAGATTTCTGGGAGGACAAGGGAAGAAAGAGACAGCATATTTGCCTGGCTCTGTAACTCAGAAGTTTCTGAAGAACTAGACACTGGGCTTCTTCAGCATGAGGCCCAACACAGTTTGTGAATTTCATTCAAAGCAAAGAATTCCTTAGAAGAAGCTAGGCCTGTCTTCTCTCCTAGGAGTCCTTATTGGACTATCAAAGTGGCTTCAGAATTATTTTCTTTTTTCCACCTCCCTTCCTACTTTGTGCATACCCTTATTATTGGCATTTCTTTGTGTCCAGTTAAGAGGTTTCCCTTTCTAGTATGAAGGTTTACATCAGTCTCATTTTTGCATACAAAATCTAATCTTTTTATTGCATATAGTACTGGTGAACTGCAGATACAAACTGGGTGATGGGACCTCATATGCTACATTAGTCATTATGGCAATTCCTAACATAGGGTCCAAGTTATTAAGGATTATTACATTTTGCATATGTCCTACTTCAAGGAATACATCATATCCTAATTTGTGAAGGTCTGGTGTATGAATAGATGTTATGACTCTGTGGACAAAAAATTATATCAATGAAGAAGAACTCTTAACAAGTCCTCTTCCTAAAGATAAAATCCCAAGGTGGCAGCATGATCTCAGGCTATGCAGAGGTCATTGCAAATAAGCCCCAGTTAAATGGGGCTACCTGGAGGGTGGATAGGAATGCAAAACTCGATATATTAAGATCAAATTATCCCAAGCACAAATAACTTTTATTTTTTAATAGGACAACTGTTCTATCTGGATTTAATGGAAACATAGAGTTAAGGTGCTGGTTTCCTGATTTTCTGTTGATTAAGTTTGGATAGTGTGTTCTGCAAGGACATAGGTAAGAGAAGGAGGCTGTCTACACTCTCACTTCCACTTGAGTCTAGACTTCTAGTTGGCGAACTTCCGCAGGTTTTCAGAACACACAGGCAATGGGGGCTTGACCGTAAGATGCTCTTTTATACCTTTCACCTGCAGTCTCCTCCACTATACATCCAGTAGAGTACAAGGGTAACCTGAATCACAGCTATAATTAATTGCTGATGAGGCTGAGGTGTGTGCAGGCCAGGGATGAACTCCGCTGCATAACTTAGGAAGCAACTGCACATCAAAAATTCCCCCAGCTGCTGAAAGGTCACAGGACTAATCTGGACCTGACATTCCTGGTAAAACACCTGCAATGTACAGCTCTTATTCATTTTCTCTCTTGACCTGCCCCCTCTTCACACAGCCCCTAAATATTCAACAGGAAAACAGCCAAAGCCCTATATAGCAGGTACAGCCTAGGTCTATGGTGTATGGAAAATCGTGGAAGAGCTCCTCAGGCTTCTAGAAAGGTCTTCAGTGCCAAAGCAGCATCTGAAGCAATGTTTCAAGTTTTAAGCCAAATTTAAAGGATTAGCATTTGTCAAGCTTAAATAACTGTAAAAGGTAGGGGGAGAGGGGGTGGTACATAGGAACACACCAAGTCTGTGCTACACGTTATGCCTGCTTCTGCTCAGGTTCCTGCACGACTGTACCCTCAGACACCAGTCTTGTCAATTTTTAGCTCCCTCTCAGCAGAGCTGCTATGCCACAGCCCAAATATACCAGCACATAGGACCCTATGCTTTTAAATAATGCTGCTTTTCCATGCATGGATTTTCCCTGCCCTCAGCTCCCCAGCCGGAGTGCCTCTCTGGTAGGGATTAATTTGAGAGAGTGTATTGAAGGTGTCCCTCCCATTGTATTAGCTTACCATAACAAAGAACAACAGGATAATGGTCAAGCACTGGGAGGAAAGGGGTGTACAAGTGCCTGCATGAGTGAAGTCATGCATTCACCCTGTTTTGTTTTCTCCAGATGTGGTGCTTAGGGTTTGCAACACTGGAGTAAGTTGTGTAGCTCTGTCAATGTTTTCACATTGACATTTTTACATTCCTGGCAGAAGTAGCATGGGTAGCAGCTTGAGAAACATCAAAAGGGATTTCAGGGCCCTGGGTTCTACAGTCAAAGACTCTGGGGCACAGGTGGTATTCTCATCAATCCTCCCGGTCGAAGGGCAGGGGCCTGAAAGGGCCAGACGTATCCACCAGGTCAACACGTGGCTCACGGAATGGTGCTACAGCCAGGGCTTTGGGTATCTCAACCACGGGGCGTGCTTTCAGAAGCCCGGGCTGCTAGGGGCGGATGGCGTGCACCTAACCGAGAAGGGGAAGAGTGTTTGGTCGAAGACTTGCCAGACTCATCCGGAGGGCTTTAAACTAGTGTTGCTGGGGGAGGGGGAGCACAGTTCAGCCCACTGCTGGCAGTGTGGCACCAGTGCCAGCACCAAGTGCCCAGAAGCTGGGGAAGGATCGCAGGTAAGTGCAAATGAACTTAAACTGCGGTACAAAAGTACGCCTGTCGCTCCAGCCAGCAAGTCGGCTTTGTCGGGGGCCCAGCTGAAGTGTCTCTATACCAATGCACGCAGCATGGGAAATAAACAGGAAGAACTGGAGATGTGTGCACACGAGAGGGCTATGACCTTGTTGGCATCACGGAGACGTGGTGGGACAACTCATACGACTGGAGCATCAACATGGAGGGGTACAGGCTTTTTAGAAAAGACAGGAAGGGGAGACGAGGAGGGGGTGTCACTCTCTATGTCAGCAACCGGCTGGAGTGCATGGAGCTCCACCTGGGGATGGAGGAGGAGCTGACAGAGAGCTTATGGGTCAAGATTAGAGGACGGGGATGGACAGGGAACGTTACGGTGGGGGTCTGTTACAGGCTGCCTGGCCAGGAAGACAGAGCAGACGAAGTGCTCTATAGCCAGATAGGAGCAGCGTCACGGTCACAAGCCCTGGTCCTCATGGGGGACTTCAACCACCCTGACATCTGTTGGAGAGACAACATGGCAGGGCACAGGCAGTCCAGGAGGTTCCTGGAATGCGTGGACGACAACTTCTTCCTGCAGGTGATAGATGAGCCAACAAGGAGGGGTGCCATGCTCGACCTTGTGCTCACCAACAGGGAGGGGCTGGTGGGGGATGTGAAACTGAAGGACAGCCTGGGCTGCAGCGACCACGATGCGGTGGAGTTCAAGATCCACAGGGCAGCAAGGAAACTACATGGCAAGCTCTCAGCCCTAGACTTCAAGAAGGTGGACTTTGGCCTCTTCAGGGACATGATGGGCAAAGTGCCATGGGAGGCTGCCCTGGAGGGAAGAGGGGCCCAGGAAAGTTGGTCCACCTTCAAGGAGCACCTCCTCCAAGCTCAGCAGAGGTGCATCCCGATGAACAAGTCGGGCAAAAAGGCCAGGAGGCCTGCGTGGATGAGCAAGGAGCTCCTGGACCAACTGAAAGTGAAGAAGAAAGCCTACAGAGGGTGGAAGCGGAGACAGGTAGCCTGGGAGGACTACAAAGGGGCTGCGCGGGTGGCCAGGGATCGGGTGAGGAAAGCTAAAGCCCTGATGGAATTGAATCTGGCCAGGGATATAAGAAGCAACAAGAAAAGCTTCTATAGGTATGTAGGGGACAAAAGAAAGTCCAAGGAAAATGTAGGCCCCCTCCGGAAGGAAACTGATGTCCTGGTTACCCAGGACATGGAGAAG